>CM067304.1:33642793-33826899 GCA_034231615.1 Meghimatium bilineatum | reverse complement strand
CGGGTTCATAATATGGAAGGAGATTATTTGAAAACATTTGAGTAATATCTACATAACTAGAGAGATGCAGAAACATAAGTCTAAGACTGTTGTCCGCATACACCAGAGAGATGCAGGAACATAAGTCTAGGACTGTTGTCATCATTGACTTAGATGGACGGCTATTATTCGGCTAATGTAATGAGGTACACGGATTATTTTAACGATTTGGTTTCGATATCAGCACCGGCCGGTCCCATATATTCTACTTCAGCAGGATATTTTCTGTGATTTAAATTGTTTGTTTTGTAGTGTAGTTGTTAACCCAAAATCACAACATCCGTGTGTATCATCTACATCGGGCATGGTTATTATTATTATGTGATCTCATCCAGGTCTGGTAAAGACAGTGATCTTTTAGTGTACTATATTATCAGTTATGTGCATTGTGTCTCTGGTACATATGATATGACATCTGTTGTAAACGTGCTTAAGATATCACACTTTATTATACGTCGGTATTACCTCAATGTCAACGTATTTGGAAACTGCCATAAGTGGTTGTGCATAATATGCGTCCATAAGTAAGGGGGGGGGGGGAGATATCAAGTCCGAATATTGTTTATTTTTGACAGTCATTGAAAATATGGAGGGGGTTTTGACAATAGTAGACGTCAAAATTGCTATATTTTTACATCAATTAAATTGTTTAAATTTTATTTTATTTGTTTGTTAAATGAAAAACAAAACATATTTTTGACTTTTTTTAAATGTTCAAGGTTGGGCGCGTGAGAGGGGGGATATAGCTTTTAATTAGATAAGCTGGAGGGGAGGTCATTGAGTTGCTACTGTTAACAATTGTTGACTACGCAGGGGGGGGGGGGTGAATGAGTTGTTAACAGATGTTGACAAGGCAGGCGGGGGGTCAATGAGTTGTTAACAGTTGTTGACAAGGCATGGGGGTGAATAGTTGTTAACATCTGTTGACAAGACAGGGGGGAGTGACGTAAAAAATAGGCATGTGGACGTAATTTATGGACAACTCCTAACCTCAGACAGGCAACTGTTTCCTTGCGATCAGATGACGACAGTATAGATGAACATTCTTGATTGGGGGATATTTTGTATCATTGTAGAAACTATGTGATCGCTTTGTGCAAGAACTTTCCCCATGAGATATATCCCGCGTCCTGATCTCAACAAGAGTCACACATTTTAGCTAATTTATTAGCTGGAGACACAATTAGACTTAAAGTAAATGGTACACATGCACGACAGCCACGACGAATGACTAGTGAAACATTTCTTTGATCTACCAGGTGCTGAGTGTGAAATTTGAATGAAACTGCAGAGTTACGTTTTACTCACTGACAAAGAAATAACTTTGTTCTGCAACAAGCCACTTTATCCAAAACGTCATTGATATGAGTAGCAATATTTGTTCAATAATTTTCGAGCATCATTGACGTCATACATACTTGCACTAAATACCCAAAATTGACGTGATGTAGTGCGACTAGCAACAAGAATAAGTCACCAGCGCCATTATTGACACAATGAAATTTCATGAGCAACTCCAGCACTATCTGGCCGATTTACGTGTAGAGGAGTAAATCATTTTATTTTCCGGAAATTGTACATTTGTTAAATTATAGGGAGGCGCGTTAGCGCAGTGGTTAGCGCACTGGCTTCGCATATGAGTGGTCCTGGGTTCATTCCCCAGTTGAGGCGGATATGTTTTCAGATCGCAACGGCTCCCAGGTCGACCCAGCCTTAAATGGGTACCGGATTAATCCGGGAAGTAAAGACTGCGAGGGAGAGGAGATGGCTACCGCCCTCATTTGCAGAGCCTGTGAAATGTGAGATCGCTAACATCTCACACCCCTACGGCATTAATAAATGCTATGGGTTACTTTACTTTTTTTTTACATTTCATTTTGTCGATGTCTAGTAATGTGTACAGAAGATGAAGTATAATCTAAATATATCATACGAAAAACATATTGAACAAAATACAATATGTCGGCTCGGTGGACGAATGGTTAACAATCACAGCACAGTCGACATAGTTTGTGGTTTGAATACGGATCGTTCACATATGATTAGATGTATACATTGCGTCTACAAATGCATCAATAAATATCAATGTCCTCTGCAGTATCTGTGTGACATATCAGTGTATTAAATGGAAAAAAAAACAGATAACATTCAGAAATGATTGGAAAATTAACACAATGCGGTTTTCATGGAAGTTTCTCACCACTTCTAAGAAATCTTAACGGTCAAGAACACATGAATGTCCAAGTGAATGTATGCTAGCAAATTCTTAATTCAAATCGTATGTTAGTCAACTCGCACTAAATATGTGTCCACTAAATTTGTAATCGCGAGAACGAAGATTCATAGACAGATTGTAGTAGTAGAGAAACACGCGAATAAAAATAAAACATGTTACAGTGTTAGAGGAACAAATAAACATTGTCGCTTATAGTCGTTGCACAATGAGATGAAGATAAGATTATTATGCAATGAAATAATGCTCGCTAAAGTGTCACTATCTAGTAATTGACATTTCGGTCAGTTCTATTCTACCACGGACATCGGACCATCTAAACATATTCATTACGGACAACATCCTTCTTCACATCATGGGAAATTTATAACTTGCATGTATCGATTACGTACACATATTTTTTAATATCTTCATCTATATCTTCTTCCCCCCTTGTAATATTCATATACATTTTGTCTCTGTTCTCTCCTCTTCATTTCATCTGTTCGGTCATTGTGCTCTTGTTTTTAGAACCGCTGATCTCATCCGGATGTTATATGTCACTAATTACCGGTTTTCCAACCTGACCTTACTTCCGTTTTCCGTGTTTGCAGTTATCACTTGCCCGATTGTCTACGCATCTGAATCAGATAAAGCATTTTAAATTTAATTTATTTTGCAATCTTTGTTTGATTTTGTTGTCTATTTTATATTTTCCAGTTGTATTGTGATTTCTCTATATCTTACATGCAACCACTCACAGTCCAGTCGTTCTCACCTCTCGTTATCTTTTTGTTGCACTTCTGACCTGTCATCTTTCTCTAATTTAGATGCAGTCTCCTATTGACTTAGTGGTTTCTATTCTGTGTTTGTTTGCTCCCGATCTTGACTTAGTAACTTTCTATTCTCTGTTAGTATGCCCCCTAGCTGGACAACGACCTAAGGTCGAAAAGTTGATTATGTATGTTGTTCTATGTAAAATTGCTCAACAATTGTTCGGCGTAAGTAAAGCATACGTCTTCACTGTGACCTTTGTTCTAGTTTAGGTATTACCTAACCTTTGCAGTGTGATGAATAGAATTTGTATTTAAAATTTAGGTATATTAATTGAAAAGGCATATTAATTTGGGGTAAAACTACGTGCTATAAATAGCACACAATGTTTACATTTTAACTAGCGGACGTCACGGATTTCCATGTAACACAAAAAAAATAATGGCTGCCGTGACGTAACATCCAAATAAGCACTGAGTTCAACTCTAGACACAGACGATCAGGTTATGCATAATCGGTTTCTTTTTAAATGTAAATAATTTTGAACATTTTTTCTATGATTTGTACTACGCGCACATTATTTCTGCGCGCTACACACGGAGCGAGGTGCGCGCGCACACATTAGAAATAGTATTTCTAATCCTAGCCGTACTGTAAGTAGTCTATCTTAAGCTTGCCTAATCACACAACAAAGGTCATGTAATCCCTCGAAACTAGAACAAAGGTCACAGTGAAGACATAAACCGTATTTGCTGCTCAATTTTGAATTAATATTTACATTAGGGATGGGGTTAGGGTTAGTTATAAATTTAAAAAATACATTAGTTATAAAAATGTTAATTCTAAATGGGGTTGATGTCGTGTGTGTGTCGGTAGATGGGACGTAACGGCATCCATTATTTTCAGAGGTGTTACACGGAAATACTTGACTTCGGCTAGCTAACAATGTGCTAGTTATAGTGCAGTGAAGAGTTAATCTTTACTTTTACCAATTGTTCTACACTGTTTTTTATATTTACTCATATTATTATATAGAGTGTGTTGAATTTCCTAAAATGTATGGATATTGAGCCAAAAATGTTTCCCTCTATTTACGGCGGTACCTTCAGGTTTTACTCAAGTTATTAAGGGAGCAAGTAAAGTATAGTTCTTCACTGCAACCTTTGTTCTAGTTTTGAGGTGTTACCTGACCTTTGTTGTGTGATTTGGCAAGCTTACGGGTAAGTACTTAGAGTAAGGTTAGGATTATAAATAATATTTCTAATGTGTGCGCGCACCTCGCTCTGTGTGTAGCGGGCAGAAATACTGATCGCTCACCACAAATAATAGGAAATTGTAAAAAATTATGTATTTTGGAAAACAAACGGATTATGCATAAGTTCGTCTGTGTCTAGAGTTGAACTGTGTGATTGTCGGATGTGACGTCACGGCAGCCATTATTTTGATTGGTGTTACACGGGAATTCATGACGTTTGATTGTTAAAATTGTCAACAGTGTGCTATTTATAGCACAGTGAATAAATAGCACAGTGAAGAACTAATCTGTACTTTTACCGTTATTAAGTTGATGCCTGAATCAGTCGCCGTGAGCTGTAGTGCGCGTCTCAGTCGACAAATATGACAGTCTCAGACCTAGATGCAAGCATTGTGTACCCGGTTAATTCAGTGTACAATAACAACCAGCTGAACGTATTGGTAAACGTTGCTTTTGATTCTTCAATGTGATATAATTAGCACACTGTTTACATTTTTAACTAGCCAACGCCTCGGATTTCCGTGTAACACCAATGGCTGTCGTGACGTCACATCCGGAAAATCACTGACATCAAATCTAGACATAGATGAATTTAATACATAATCTGGTTTTTATTCAATTTACATATTTTTTTTAAAAATGTTCTATCATTTGTACTGAGCGATCATTTTTCTTCCCACTACACACGGAGCGAGGTGCGTGCACACATTACAAATATTATTTCTAATCCTAGACGTACTCTCAGTTCTTGATCTTAAGCTTGCCAAATCACACAACAAAGGTTAAGTAATACCTCGAAACTAGAAGAAAGGTCACAACGAAGAATTAAAAGCAATTTGTGCCAACGTATCTATATCGTCTAATTTTAACACTGTATGTAGACCACACTAATTGTAACACTGTATGTAGACCACACTAATTGTAACACTATGTAAACCACACTAATTGTAACACTGTAAGTAGATCACACTAATTTAACGTTGGATATAGACCACACTATTTGAAGTACTGCATACATACCGTATTAATTGTACCACTTATGTAGACCGTACTAATTTTAGCACTGTATATAGAAACTAGAAGCTATAGCTGTAATAAAATATTTAGACCACAACATTTTTATTACCTCTTGCAGATCAAATCAATTGTATGATTGATTTTGGACTGCAGAAGGTGTAGTGGTGCTGCATGTAGGCCACAATAGTTGTATAGTTTTCCTTGACGATTCGTATAGCTTCTAAGATATCCCAAAAATCAAGAACACTCGAATGTCCAAGTTGCTATTACTATCACAACATGTAAATCTCCTGTTACTCAACTACCACTAAATATGTTCCCACTAAATCACGTGATGGAGAATAACAGACAGATTGAACAATTTATGAAACACGCAATTAACAATGGAAGATAGTGTTATAATTTTGGAGAAATAAATATAAATTTTCGCGTATAATCCTTGCACAATGATATAAAGATAAAAATATTATGCAAGGAGATAATGTTCTCTAAATCGTCACTATCAAGTCATTGGCCAGGAACAGGTTTAAATTTATTTCATTTATTGTAGAAAACATAGTTTTTAATGAAATAATGAGAAGCATGAAAAAGTTATAAAGATAGTGATAGACTGAACAATTCACGAATTGAAGGATTCATGAAGTCACTAACGGCAAGGGAATTAATGAAATATTAATTGATTGCGGAAGTAATAGTAGTAAACGCGGTGATATTATTAGTACTAGTAGTAGATGTAATAATAGAAGTAGTAAGTATAAGTAGACTTTATTATATCTCTACATATTTGCTAAACTCTGTGTTGCGTTTCAGCGTCAGGGGTAGAAGAGTGTCCTGGAGATGGCTCTCGTGTGTGATGAGTATATTGTGGAAAGTGTTCACTCTTATATTTCGGTAGTCTATGGTTTTCGTGGCCGGCCTCTAGGACTGCCGTAACTGTATCTGTGTAGCATAGCTTGCTGTGGTATGCTGCCTGATGGTAGTCTGCTGATGTGTACAAAACATTTGATCTGTTGTCTCTTAATATATTATAATATTGGGGTGGTGCTTGTTCTTTGTCTAATAGCATCATTCCACATCCTGTCTCTTAGTGATATCCCTAGGATATTTTTAGCAATCCTTACTAGTAGTAGAAATTGTGGTAGTAATAGAAATGATAGTAATAATAGAAGTACTAGTAAAATTAGAGGTAGAAGTAGTTATATTAATAGTGTAGTATAAGTAATAGTAGGCATAGTAGTGAAAGTAGTAGCTATAGCTCTACTAAAAATAGACGAAAATGTAGCAGTAGCATTAGTAGTATTAATAGTAGTATCTGAAGTAGAAGGCTTTCTTAGTAGTCGAAGTGGTGCTAATAATAGTGCTAGTATAATTTGTAGTAGTAATAGCTGTAGTGAAGATATTAGTAGTAGTGGTAGTAGTAGTCGCAGTAGTAGAAATGATATTAATAATATAAGTACTAGTAAGCGCAGAAGTAGTAATATTAATAGTGTTTGTAATAGTAGCAGTACCAGGAGTGGTAGTAGAAATAATAGGAATGTTAGTGAAAGTAGCAGTTATAGTAGCACTAGTAGTACAAGTAGACGAACACATAGTAGTATTAGCAGTAGTAGTAGTAATGTATGTAATATTAATAGTGGTAGAAGTTGAAGAATTACTAAACATTCTTGAGACTGACGGGAATTGAATCAAGTCCGTTCTAGCGGCACTTACAACTTACAACTCAAATTGCCTTACAACTCAAATAAACAGGTTTTCCGTACTTGACCAACCCCATCCATAAACAACGATGTGATTTTGTCATGTCATTGAACCTGCGCACTAAAGTTACTGAGAACGGACCAATCGAGACAAGGGCTTTACAACAACATCGAATCTCCCCGTACAAGTATTGAAGCCCGATCGGTGCAACAAGACCTGCCAGTTACAATTGCCACGTGACCGGACGAGGAACTTGCTGGATGTCCGGTTGGTAAAAATATATATATATATATATACTTGTTGCGATCATGATTGAAGTTTCCTCAGGACCATAAACATTAAACATAGAGTAGCAGTTGTTGAAGTAGTAATAATAGTAATAGTAGTAGTAACATTAGTAGCAGTAGTAGTAACATTAGTAGCAGTAGTAGTAACATTAGTAATAGTAACACAATACTAGTAGTAGTAGTAGCAGTATTAGTAGTAGTAGTAGCAACATTACTGATAGTAGCATCATCAGTAGTAACAGCAACAATAATAATAGTAGTATTAGTAAAATTAGTAGTAGTATAAGTGGTAACATTAGCATCAGTAGCAACATTAGTAGTAGAAGAAACATTAACAATAGTAGTAGTAGAATTAGTGATATATAAATTATTAGCTTAATTTTTATATCTGTCGAGAATTAGGGCTACTTGTAAACACGTGAAACCATTTTTGTTTTGTTCGTAAACTAATTTGTCACTGACGTAACTACATGATTACTGAATCTTTTTTTTTATTTGACTTAAATATGCAATTGAAAAGCAATCTTCAATCTATTGTTGATCCATGAGGTTGTTAACAAGTTGAAATATTAGCTACATAATGCTTTTGTTTGCAAGTAATAGTTACAGAAGTAAACAGAACATAATAAGCGTCTTCTGAAAATTCTTTAACTAACTGTGAAACTCAAAATGATAATCTACTACAAAGTGACAAAACAGAAAAATTTATCAAATGAAAATGCATACCTATTGAATGTTTATTCATAAAATGTGTTCTAGATCACATAACAATAATTTCGAGTGTGTAAAAGATATCGCATGCATAATGTAGACAATGACAATGTATTGGACCACACAACAATCAATGGAATATATTCAAGATAAGATAACAATTAATCCGATTGTGTAATATACCACTCAAGCATCACATCTAAAATTTAATGAAGCACAAAACAATCATTATGAATACCTGCACAATTACAAATATTGCTAGATACCACTAATAAAGACAATTACGGCACATTCTAGAATGACACAGTGAGCGTTCATATCATAATACACCAAGTAGGGCGTATGAAACCTAAAAGGTATCAGGGTAGATAAAGGTAACAGTCAACACGGAACCGGATCTGAAAGAAAAGTAATATTCGATATGTTCTTTATTAAGAATAATTTTATTAGAGACTGTCAAAAAAAAACTTCTGGAAGTATGGTGAGAAAACGTCTTCATTGACAATATCATCAAGTACAGTGTAGCATAATCGGGGTTTAGGATGTGCAGTTTTTGAGAAACTCGAGTACCTTACTTTATTACAGATAATCTCAAATAGTTTATTTCATTAATGTGTTTGCACTGTCTAGTTTGCTATTGATCTCTCTTGTCATTCAATTGAACAAAACTAACGGCTATAGATAAAAGTGTTTCCAATATTACTCACTAACAAAAACTAATAATGAGACACAGTTAAATGCCTTCCTCAGAACAAAAGTTAACAAACGAAATAAACAATATACTGAATGTAGGAAAACATATATGATGATGGTAGGATGAAAGAGATTACAGCGTTGTAAGAAACATGTCGCAGGAAACAGAAAGGTAGACAATAAGAGGTTCAAGCAAAGTTGGGGCCCATCTCCCATCTGCAGTGCCGATTTGTTTCCTGACACTGTAGCTTTATCTCTTGTCATTCAATTGATTTAATGAGTCTTTATATTGTCCTACTATACGGAAATTACACTTCAAATAGCATTGGCTGCAATGTTCAGATTGAATTCCATATGGAATAGAAGAATAAATAAAGCAATGAAGATCATCGCAATGTTATGTGCTAATGTTAGAGATGGACAATTGCAGCGAAAATGGAGAAACGAATACATATTTTTGAAAACAAAATTTACAGATGAGAATTGCTCATACATTATTCAAAACACAAACCAATATATATGTGGACAATAAAATAAATACTTTTGTAGGTCAACAAGATCTCCACCAAGACAGCAGACAAGGAGTGGTGTTTTCAAACCCATCATTTAAGGCAATTATTACATAACATTTAGTACAAGTGAGCAAGCCATAATACGAGTAAAACACCCACCCCCTTTCCAATAACCTCCATCTTGAACGGCTTTCAAAAATGACTTACCGAAATCCCCCCCCTCTAAAAAACACGAGAGATTTCCCCACCAAAATAATGCAATGACATTTAAGAATAAACCTGCCCATCCCACTCTCCTATCAAAGACAAATGTATATTCCTGTCACCAATCATTCTGACATCATCTGTGACGAAACACAATCTGACTTAAACACAATCTGACGAAACACAATCTGACAAAATGAACGTGTCTCCAATGAAAACTATACCATTTCCCATGATTAGAAAATTGACATTATATCCATTCAGAACACACATCTAAACACATATCTGAACGCTCTTTTGAACACGCATCTAAACACACATCTGAACGCTCTTTTTAACCCACATCTAAACACACATCTGAACGCTCTTTTGAACACGAATCTAAACACACATCTGAACACATATCTAAACACACATCTGAACGTATATCTAAACACACATCTGAGCTCACATCTAAACACACATCCGAACGCGCTTCTGAACACGCATCTAAACACACATCTAAACACATATCTAAACACACATCTAAACAAACATCTGAACGTTCATCTGAAAGTACATCTAAACACACACCCAAAAGTGCATCTGAATTCACATCTGAACGCACATCTAAACACACATCTGAACGCACATCTAAACACACATCTGAAAAAAACATCTGAACGCACATCTAAACACACATCTGAACAAACATCTAAACACCCAAGTATTTGTTTTGTAGAATATTTTTCTTGAAAGAGCACATTTCAGTTCATCCTAGCAAATTGTGTTCTGAATACATCTCTGAAATATCTCACAAAATGTACTAATCATCTTTCGTTTCAGCTAAAAATAAATATTGAGGACTATACTGTTATAAATTATCATTTGCAATATTTCCTTATTCGTATGTTTATATCTGTTTCCCCTACCAATCGATTTTCCGGGACTGACTACCCGCAGAATGTTACATGAATCTATTTCCGTATTGAACTATACATCGCATATTTTGGAGATAATTATGCAGAATATTCGCTTTCTGACATCCGGACATGGAAATCAACAAGGAATGATTAACACAAAACAGACAATATATTCTGATCCAGAATACATAATGAGGCTTTTAAGTCCTGCACTATCTAAGTCTTTAGATAACGAATTTAGTCGGAGTAAATATGAGCAGTGACATGGCTACTCCATTCCCAACATTGAGCGGTGTTCAATCTCATAGACATAGAGATACATTAACAAGAACCAACCTTAAGTCAATCGCAGGGAGTATTTTCTTCTAGATTTCCCGTGTTTTGGTATAATTAGAGAACATAAGTACCTCTATAGGATAGTATTGCGCACGGATCCACATAGGCCTACATCAGGACATAGGCATCCTAGCTATAAATCCGATCAATCACTCATGGATAAAGCACGTATAACACTTAGTGTTTGTTTTGCTTCGGAATTACCCGTATTGAATAAATTCTGACAAATATAGCTAAAAAAGTGAACTTCTCGAAGGAAATGTTGCAGCACACTGATCGCATGCAGAATCACTTAATCAAAGTATACACGCCATTCTCCGTACTTTTGCTTGACTAGCAGAGCACACTATTACTTCACTGTAATAATAACACTCAATAGAGAATGCAGGGAATGGTGTCCGACAGTGGTGGAGTCAGAGGTACTCACTCAGATCGGTGAAAATTCCAGGGAAGGTGATATAATTATATATACATATGGGTCGATTGAGAGATACACCAGGAGTTCTTGAGCCGTCACGGCTCAAAGGTGAGGGGAGACCATCAAAGAGGAAAGTGGTACATTCGCTCAAACGATAAGCAGCATGACAATGAGGATTTTGGCAGTAACCAAAGCTTTGCAATGGGTCTGCTCGTAGACTATCTGCGAGCATGCCTGCATACTCATTGACTCGATGAGCATGATTGTGAAAGTTCATGCGGGGTATATTCTGGAACAGTGGCTGGATGCAGTGAAAAATTCCTTTATGCGTAAAGTAACTTTCATTTTTGTGACGGGACATGCTGGAGTCCGGGGTAATTAGAGAGCAGATAGGTTGGCTACACACGCTGCTACTACGGCTGTTGGTGGATCGATAGATAGAGAAGACATTTTGAACGCCCACTGGGAAAACGCACGAAAAAAATGACTGTATAAGTTACGATGACTTTTGTTCCATGACTAGAATGAATGTATTTGGTTTGAAATGTGGTGTCGCTAGAAAAGAGCGGTCTCGTGGGAAAGAAAGAGTGATGGTCAATCAACTGCGTACTGGGACCGTCAGTCAACGTATAATGGCGGCTACACTTAAGAAGAGATCTGAGCACGTACGAACTTGCCCGGAGTGCAGTGACGATAATCCAACGACTAACTAGCTAGCTACCGACCAACCGACTGACTGATTGACTGACTGACTAACTAACACTAACTAACTAACTATACGCAGAGTGACAAATGTCGAAACAGTTGAATCACTTTGTATGATCTGCAGTCACGATTATCTTGGAGAAAATCATTGTAAATAATGTACCTCAAATCCCAGTTATGTTTGGAAGGAACCGTTACTTCCTGTAACACTTGCAGAATGGCATTTAGGATATCTTGATGTGGAGTACCGACAAAGCACATCTCATGCATGCTAGCCTACATCTTGCCGTGTTCCAAATATTTCGGAGCTACCTTTCCGTTAGTTAGAGCGGCACGCATAGTAAAGTGAGAGGGGTTCATGCTGCATCTGCAACACTTGGTCTCTGTATATCAGCCAGGAAGTTGAGTTATGGAAAATTAATACACCATCCCTGACCGTAATATGTGTCTTGGAATAAAATCGGAAATAAGAGTTTGCCTTGTAATTCATACATATTGTTTGCATGGATTAAATATTGTATTCCTTATAGCAAAGCAGTAATGCCATCGTCAGGAAAGACAGAAAGGTCCCAGCGATATCTAGATGTCTGTGTTACTACCTGCTACGAAAACAGAAAGGTCCCAGCGATATCTAGATGTCTGTGTTACTACCTGCTACGACAACAGAAAGGTCCCAGTGATATCTAGATGTCTGTGTTACTACCTGCTACGACAACAGAAAGGTCCCAGCGATATCTAGATGTCTGTGTTACTACCTGCTACGACAACAGAAAGGTCCCAGCGATATCTAGATGTCTGTGTTACTACCCGCTACGACAACAGAAAGGTCCCAGCGATATCTAGATGTCTGTGTTACTACCCGCTACGACAACAGAAAGGTCCCAGCGATATCTAGATGTCTGTGTTACTACCTGCTACGACAACAGAAAGGTCCCAGCGATATCCAGATGTCTGTGTTACTACCTGCTACGACAACAGAAAGGTCCCAGCGATATCCAGATGTCTGTGTTACTACCCGCTACGACAACAGAAAGGTCCCAGTGATATCTAGATGTCTGTGTTACTACCTGCTACGACAACAGAAAGGTCCCAGCGATATCTAGATGTCTGTGTTACTACCTGCTACGACAACAGAAAGGTCCCAGCGATATCTAGATGTCTGTGTTACTACCCGCTACGACAACAGAAAGGTCCCAGCGATATCTAGATGTCTGTGTTACTACCCGCTACGACAACAGAAAGGTCCCAGCGATATCTAGATGTCTGTGTTACTACCTGCTACGACAACAGAAAGGTCCCAGCGATATCCAGATGTCTGTGTTACTACCTGCTACGACAACAGAAAGGTCCCAGCGATATCCAGATGTCTGTGTTACTACCTGCTACGACAACAGAAAGGTCCCAGTGATATCTAGATGTCTGTGTTACTACCTGCTACGACGATCTTCATGGTAATCATCTCCTAAAGCAGGGCTATTCAAATGGCGGCCCGCGGGCCAAGTCCGGCACGCGGAGGTCTAGTAAGTGCCCGAAGATCATTGCTAAAACAATTAAAAAGTTATAGAAACCTAAATGTATATACCTATATTTGGACCTCTGGCCCGTGATGATCCCCATTTTCTACATTTTGGCCCCCGAGTAAATATAATTGAATAGCTCTGTCCTAAAGTTTGTGTGTGTGAGTATTCCGGTAATTGTTTAAACCATCAGCAGAGATGACACACACCTTTTACTGCATGGATTAATGTTGATTAGTTCAAGTAACGTGTGTATAAATGCTGCGCCCGCTCTACTCATATCACGGAGCTAGGGTAGGCGAGTGATTAGTGCATTGTTTCTGAATTATGTTTCCTATTTTCGATTTCATTTGGAAATCAGTTTATTATTTTTGAAAATCAACAATAACTTGTTCAGGAATGTCCATAAATTAAGTCAACACTTTTTTGGCAATTTGTTATTTCTCTTTTGTCCCTCACCCTTCCTGCCTTCCTTGTCAAATAATTGTCAGGAATCCAGAGACCACTGTGAATAATTATGTTCACATGTTTTTACTACTCCACTCTTTGTTTTCACATTTTTCAAAATTGTTTTTAGAATTCACACAATTTAATTGGTGTGTTAACTGTTATACGCATAGACAACATAGGAGTAACACAATTATCGAAGTTCAAATATCGTGGTAGTATTTTCACAGAAAATAGAAGCCTTGATAGAGAGATAGAGGCTAGATGTCAAAAGGCAAATTCAGTAACATACCAACTGTCACCACTACTCCTTCATCCCAAAATGGAGATGGAAGTTAAATGACACATGATCTACTGTATATTCCTACCAACACTGTGTTACCAATGCCAAACTTGGTTTCTCTCATCTTCATAGTAGAGAAAGATAGTGACGTGTGAGATGAAATGCTTGAGGAAAGTTTTAAGAATCACCAGGCTTGACATATTACGAAATAAAGACATCAGGGATAGAATAGGTATAACACCTCAGAATACAGAGAAAGGCAGTAGATCGAGTGGTTTGGCCACATTATGAGAATGCATCACCACAAGTTGCCAGTAAATGCATATAACCAAATGAGATCAGGGTACAAAGCCAGAGGAAGACAACGAAAAAGATGGATAAAAAACGTTCGGGACATCTTGAACAAAAACGGTAATAACACAACCGAGGCGGCAAATCTAGCCTTTTAACACAAGCTCGAGCTTCAATCGCCCCCAACGCTTAACAGTAAGAGTGGATAACAAACTACATGAGGAAATATAATAGACACAAAACATAAAACTCTTTTATTGACATCAACTTTTGTCAAACCGCCTCTCCTTTGTCAACAACTATTAAACATTATCAGACCCCATACCGACCCGTACGTGTTGAGGTAATATATGGACAATTCCTTCAAAGTAGGTAGGGAATGGTATGTCATGTCATCTGGGGAATTTTAGAAATATGGTAATAATGTTGTGTTAATCACTGACAACACACATAAAACACATAAAGTTACGTTTCGACACGAAGGCATTAATCATATCACCAATCTCTTGAATATATACCTATAGGCAAAATAGCAAGGGGTAGACCAAATGAAACACTCAGAAGAACAATACTTAGAGAAAGTAAAACAACCAATATTCACACTATTCAAGAACTGCACAGAATAGCGTTGAACAGACAGAATTGGAGAGATCTGAATTCTGACCTCTGCCCTACGCGCTAACTTCAGCGCAAAAGGAAAATGAAAGAATGAATTGTTGTTACGTTTCACGCAGTTACCCTGTATTGATAATCATATGATAGTGAGTGAGCCGTACACGAAATCTCATTCCTGTACCTACCAGTTGATCACCACACTCACAGCTAACTATGGTCACTAATGTTTGATCTTTTGTCATTGTCTTGCGTGTTTCTCACAGTCACGGAGATGTCTAGTAAAGAAATAAAGTAACAATGCGGCATACGAGAACACATATCTGTGATAACAGCTGCTGCCAGTGTTGTAGATACGACTTTGATAAGGACAAGTCTTGCATGCAAGAAAAATTATCACTTCATTTTTTTTTTTAAATGGTTTTTAAATCCTTTTTCTAGCACAGCTGTAAAAGAAATATATCACGAGGTTACCATTTGCTTTACTTATTCCTTTTTATCTGGTACTAAATAGTATGTTCTAGAAGTACAAAGGAGAACTGAGGGTTGTATACAAAACCCTCCCCCCTTAATATATGGGCTTGTTGGTTTTTAAACATTATCAAAAACTATCAAGAACTTTATTCTTTATTCCAGTGATGTTGAAGGAAAACGCACACTTCAAAGATTATAGTAAACAAAACTTTTGTTGTTGACAGAAAACCCACACAACATGTATAGTATAGGAAATTATACTCTTGTTGTTGACAGAAAACCCACACAACATGTATAGTATAGGAAATTAAACTTTGTTGTTGACAGAAAACCCACACAACATGTATAGTATAGGAAATTATACTCTTGTTGTTGATATAAAACCCACACTACATGTATAGTATAGGAAATTAAACTCTTGTTGTTGACAGAAAACGCACACTTCATGAAGTATAGTAAACCAAACACGAAATATAATTCCTCTCACGTTCTATGTGTGTGTGTATATGCACTAGTCTACTATAATTAGGCAACCGCATTTTATATCCATTATCAACGAAAACTTCGAAACACATAAAGTTGCCGCGCTGTTGAAAAAAGTCATTAGGATTAAGGCTACGACAACTAGACAACCAACTCCTCGTTATTCAACTATGTCAGCAGTAAATTACTAGTTGTGTTCCCGACATTGTTCCAAATGTATTTATATTGCCCATTAAAAGGAAACTGAGTAAAGCTTGGAGTAATATTCATAAATTTTCTAGGATAGTTGCCTCAATTCAAATGTGTTGAATAGTTTTTAATTGAGCATGACTTTGAGGACAAATGATATACACTGAGTGATATTGCCAATAAGCATTCAGAAGATCGATAATAACAGCTTTTTTATCGAGTTTCACAAGTTTGTCATTTGAAGTGCTCAAACCGACTGTACGGTAATCGATTTTGACGCAATAAAGTATTCAGTCGGTACTGTTATTTGCCATTTCAAGTGCTGGGTGATGCGACACCATCAAACGTCACTTTCAAAAAACCTCACACTATGTCACCTCACACTATTTCACCTCCCACACGCGCTCAAATGAACATTTAATAATGTGTTTTAACTGTGAGCAAACAATAGTAACGACTTTACAAGCCAGTAACGTAGTACACGTCACTAAGTGTAGGCTGACAACCACACTTTCTGGAATTACAAAGTAACCAAACAATGATGAGATTATAAAGAACAAAATAGAGAAAACGTGAAATGTCAAATGAGATGTCTAAAAAGAGAAGCAAACAGGACAATAAACGATCACGTGATGAATAAAAAGATACGGATTGTTGGAACAACATATGTGGTCAAAAATAGTGAGAAACAAATAATGAAATGATTCGCTCACTTAATCGGATTCAGCCCATGTAGACAAGCAGCAAAAGCATACAACAAGAAAATAGAAACTTGAAGAGGCAGAGGTAAACCAAGAAGAATGTGGATTGATGGAGTTTATCAACTTTCTGAAACATCACAATATTACTGCATACCAGGTGACCGAAAGTGTCATAGCCCAAAAACAGTATTAATCATGCGATGCTTAAATGTATAAGCAGAGAAAAGACAATATATTACAAGCTGCTGTCGCGCGTGAGGGGATGAATTACCTATAAATCGCTGCCATGCAGTAAACCATAATACAACAAATTCTCTACTCTTCAAATCTTTGTACTAACCAACAGAAGTTTAGAAAAGAATTAAGGCGCAGAGATGTCCAATATATCTACCATTTGTATATCTCACCTTATATATCTACCATTTGTATATCTCACCTAATATATCTACCATTTGTATATCTCACCTAATGTATCTTCCATACTTTTGTTTCACTTAAGAAATCTACCACACGTTTATAACACTTAAGAAAGCTACCACAAGTTTATCTCACCTAATATATCTACCACGTGTTATCTCACAAAATAAATCTACCACATGTTATCTCACTAATATATCTACCATAGTATCTACTAATATATCTACAAATTGTCTACTTGCACAATTTCTGATATTTCTAGAATGACTTTTATAAATCTAACTGATTGTTCGATATTTGTTCATTTTCTCCTCATTATCCACCCACTGCTCGACTTGATTTATCACTTGTTTGTATGTGTAAACTGAATAGTAATTCCAGCTAAACATGGCTACTGGGATTTGCTGACTTAACGACCAAATATTTAAATAATTACACACAACAATCTGCTCTGATTCTCAACAATTTAATCCGACTGAAAGGGGCTGAGCACAATTGGGAGCCTGATGATTAAGTATTAATAAAAATATGAAAATATTAGACAACAAAATAAAGAAGAAATAGACAGAAAATCAATAAACCAAATTTAACAGTTCAATGGGTAGCTTAAAAGTACGAAGAGAAACTTCATAATCTATGACCACAGACTCGGTAAAACTGTCACGGCAAATATAATAATCTAATATTGAAATAAAGCGGTGACTACGTACACACTGACGCGAGTATGCTAAAGTTTAATGTTAATTGAAATATTTGTATTTAAATATTTATAAACGTTATCTAAATTGTTTATTTCAGCAGCACAGACAGAACATATAATTTATTAATCATGTAAATATATTCGCTACTTCAAAAAATACACCAACTGATGCTTAAAGTGTGGGAACTAATAATTACAGTGTGTGAACTAATACTTAAAGTGTGTGAACTGATACTTAAAGTGTGTGATTCAATACCTGTATTCCATACCATTAACAGAGAATGACTGTGGAAGGGGCTTACAAAGTTCGGGTGACCCCTAAAAATTGTCAGTGATACAACAATTTCATGACGAATGATAACAAGTGTTTTCTGCGACGGAGAGGTATCTCCTGCGCTCCCTGTCACAAATGGTGTAAAGCAGGATTGTGTGCTGGTCCCTTCTCTGTTTAGCTTGTTATTTACAATATGCTAACGGATACATACCGTAGCAATGAAACACCTGGTATAATGATCAAATATAGAACAGATTGTGGTCTTTTCAATCGACGTCGTTTAAAAACAAAAACGAAAACTAAATCGGGCACTAT
Organism: Meghimatium bilineatum; assembly: GCA_034231615.1. NCBI lineage: Eukaryota > Metazoa > Mollusca > Gastropoda > Stylommatophora > Philomycidae > Meghimatium > Meghimatium bilineatum. Next base: position 33,808,433 of record CM067304.1, on the reverse strand, counting down.
TAGGAAATTACTTTACTCTGACGGCTGTACATTGTATGCTGACTCTGTCGTAAACATGCAAAGCCCCATATACCGTTTCTCACAGGCCTGCAACAACTTTAGTTTTACAATTTACACCAAAAAAAACAGAAGTCATGCACCAATTAACACCAAATAGCAATCACACTACGCTATACTATCGTCAATCATGAAAATCTGCAGGTAGTCGACAATTTTACTTACCTTGGAAGCACTCTCTCTCGCGATGTCAACATCGATGTGAAAATTAACAATAGACTGGCAAAAGCTAGTACTGTACTTGCTAGATTACGCAACAATGTATGGGGCAGAAGAGGTATACGAACAACCACCAAACTACAAGTAAATCATGTTGCAGTTATATCAACCCTACTATATGATTGTGAAACGTGGACAGTGTATTCTAGGTATGCAAGAAAACAAAATCACTTCCATCTTAGCTGTCTACGTAAATTACTAAACATCTATTTGTGGCACAAAGTACCAGACTGCGAGGTATTGGACAAATCTTTTGGATTCACGTCATCAAAAGAAATGTAATATGGAGTACTCAAGACATGACTTCGAAAAGTTGATGGACAGAAAAAGCGTTTCAAATACACACTCAAGTCCTCACTGGAACATCTTAAAATTGACGTAGTCTCTTAGGAGAGCCTCGCTCAGGATAGAACAGCACGGCGTTAGTATCAGAACTGGGGCACTAGCGCCGGACGGGACCAGGCAAGATACTGCAAGACAGAATAGACAAAACATCTCAACGCCTTATAGACACCCTCTACAAATGTCAGTTGTATTGATGAACTGTTTGTATTCGCATTGGACTTGTTAGCCAATTAATAACTCATTAATAACATTATTATCTTTTATCACTTATTATTATTATTATTATTTTGGTTGAGTTTTTGTCTTCATCGATTACGACGGACAAACATCAAAGCGTGTGAACTGATGCTTAAAGTGTGTGAACTGATGCTTAAAGTGTGTGAACTGATGCTTAAAGTGTGTGAACTGATGCTTAAAGTGTGTGAACTGATGCTTAAAGTGTGTGAACTGATGCTTAAAGTGTGTGAACTGATGCTTAAAGTGTGTGAACTGATGCTTAAAGTGTGTGAACTGATTCTTAAAGTGTGTGGACTGATGCTTAAAGTGTGTGAACTGATGCTTAAAGTGTGTGAACTGATGCTTAAAGTGTGTGAACTGATGCTTAAAGTGTGTGAACTGATGTCTAAAGTGTGTGAACTGATGCTTAAAGTGTGTGAACTGATGTCTAAAGTGTGTGAACTGATGCTTAAAGTGTGTGAACTGATTCTTAAAGTGTGTGAACTGATGCTTAAAGTGTGTGAACTGATGCTTAAAGTGTGTGAACTGATGCTTAAAGTGTGTGAACTGATACCCAAAGTGTGTGAACTGATACCCAAAGTGTGTGAACTGATACCCAAAGTGTGTGAACTGATACTCAAAGTGTGTGACTGATACTCAAAGTGTGTGACTGATACTCAAAGTGTGTGACTGATACCCAAAGTGTGTGACTGATACTCAAAGTGTGTGACTGATACTCAAAGTGTGTGACTGATACTCAAAGTGTGTGACTGATACCCAAAGTGTGTGACTGATACTCAAAGTGTGTGAACTGATACCCAAAGTGTGTGAACTGATACCCAAAGTGTGTGAACTGATACCCAAAGTGTGTGAACTGATACCCAAAGTGTGTGACTGATACCCAAAGTGTGTGACTGATACTCAAAGTGTGTGACTGATACCCAAAGTGTGTGACTGATACCCAAAGTGTGTGACTGATACCCAAAGTGTGTGACTGATACCCAAAGTGTGTGACTGATACTCAAAGTGTGTGAACTGATGTTTAAAGTGTGTGATCGGATACCTAAAGTGTATACTTCTTACATTATATTTCTTCTTCAGTGATCTAGTGACTCGTGTGCTAATAAGTTTCTACCAATGCCATGTTGCAAAATGTGCAGGTTTGTGTCAGTTGTTGAGTTGTTTTATTTAGTATATTTATTTTGTATGGTTTTGTATGTGGAATAATCCTCATTATCGTCTAGTCTTTATATTTCAGTATCCTGGTGATCAGCAGCCATATGATAGTGTTTACAAAGCTGATAGACTGCGGTTTCAAGCGGTTGGTATTTTTAATGCTTTGATTAAATGACACGTTCTGGGTTCAAGAGTCTGTGTTTTGATATCTCTTTGCAAAATAACCGATACTGATCATTGGTGAATCTTTCAAAGATATCATGATACACGGTGAATCTTTCAAAGATATCATGATACACGGTGAATCTTTCAAAGATGTCATGATACACGGTGAATCTTTCAAAGATATCATGATACACGGTGAATCTTTCAAAGATAGCATGATACACGGTGAATCTTTCAAAGATATCATGATACACGTTGAATCTTTCAAAGATATCATTATACACAGAAAGGTATTAGTATGTATGTCACATGTGGTACCGACTGCCGCTGAGACAGAATACGTTTTGTGTATAACTAGAGAGCCAAGTTAACTATTAACATGAATAGTCTTCGACATTTGTTATGGAGAGATGAGAGACTGAACAATTTATGCGTGCATAAAGTCCAATTACATTGGATTTTACAGATTGAAAAAAACAACACTTCAAACGAAAGGTCAGCAATATGTGACCAGGACCGTAGATAGATATTTCAGTAAGCGGGTGGAGGGGGGGTACTTAATTAAAAATATAGGCGTTCGCCAATGTTCATTGCAGTTTATCTTTTTCATTCGATTTTAAAATTAATTTTTTTCCCAGAAAATCGTTATAGGGATGTGGGGTGGGATTACCAGCCTTTTGGCTACGTTTCTAGCACTAACAGACACGTAATTATTTCATAAAAGGGGTGGGGGGAACTCTCTCCCTCCCTCATATCTTCGGACTTGCTGGTGAGGCATCAAAGAAACCACTAGTTCATATCATGCTTTAATATTGATGCTTTCCTATGTGGCCAATGGCAATGAAGACCTGCTAACAAATCTTATTATTAACATTTAATGATAAATTATTCATTTGACTATTCCTGTGATGTTCGTTGGTCTTTTTCATTGGTCAGACGTTTCCATTGGATTATACATTGTGTGGCGGTCACTTGAGAGGGAATATTCAAATGAGTCATCTTAAAAGGCTGGATTTCCTATTATCAAGTACGTCTTATATTTGAAGGGGAGCTATTTCTTTTTATGAAAGCCCGCATCACTAGTGACCCTCGGCAATAAAAGACACATTGGTGAATTCGAAAATATATGTTTACAATGACTCATTTTACTTTTTCCGGGATTCAAATTGGCTGTTGGTAGAATGTATAAACATAGTCACCAATGAAATCATGGAAAAGAAAATCAAATGATTCATGGTAAAAGGCTGTTTTCCAATACTATGTATGTCGTACAGCGTCGGCTTTCTGGCATCACTTCATCAATTCCTATAATTATGAGTATGTATGAGTCTATAATTATGAGTATGTATGAGTCTATAATTATGAGTCTCTATAACTCTGAAGAAAATTCCTCCTTAAACAACAGGATTTTGAGCTTTATTGCTCATAATTCCCTAGGATTCAAATAGAAACACACATGAACAAAAGCACACTGAATAAACTAGTCACGACTTTATTTGTGGCTCAAAAACCGTGTGCTATGACATAGATGCACAACTAAACATACGTTTAGAATTATGACAGAAGCATACCCTCTTCACCGGTGAAGATGCCTTTCCACGTAGAGATATAGAAATTGTGTACCCTTGTTCTGCGTCTGCCTCATTCACTGTCATTCATGGGTTCACAAATACGTCATTCACTGTGAAATGAATTCACTTTGATTCATGCATTCACAAACAAGGAATTCTCCATGATGTGAATTACCTACCACAATGAGTGGTAGATGAAAGTTTCCAGTCGTTAAAATGGCAAACGTGACATTTCTGAAAATCTTTAGAATTTTATGGGGCACATCATAATTCTCAGTTATAAACGTCCTGCAGAAATTACAGCAGCCTCCATACTTTCTCATAAAAGAGCTTCACATTTATATCTCACACACAGACAATATTAAACAATGATTTTAAACAATTCAATTACTGGAAATTTCAATCTAAAATTAGAGTTATGTCTTTAGGCAGACAGCACCAGCAAGATATATACTGAACACATAATAACATTATTACGTGGACTTTGGTACGAAACAGTTGTCTGGCTCTGTATATATATAAATATGTTATTCATGTTTTCTTGAATATGTGTAGTTTAGTTTCGTTTTTTTTTTATTAGAGGTTGACACACGCTGTTGTACCCCATAGATGCTAGATCTCTCGCAGCGCCTGAGGATGATATTTCCCCGTAGCTCCCTGGTTGCCTATTCGTATATACCTTAAACGACACCTCAATCACATGTCTAGCTATCCCCGGAATATTTCTCCATTCTTTACTTCACACTCTCCTTTCCCCTTCCAGTCTAGTATCCTCTTATATAAAATATGCATGGGAATATTTTAATGCTATTAGTTTGAGTGTTATTGGCGAGAACGTGGACCCTCTTCTTCTTCTTCTTCAGCGTTCGCTCTCAAATAACCACAACGGATATTTCGTGTGATTTCCGCCAGGGAGCGTGAAGTACGTTGTGCTGCAAGTTCCACAGTAGAACTGTGATTATTTGCACCCCGGTTGGCCACTTGTGGTCAGGACGTCCGAGGTCCAGCACATCGGTTTTCGTGGATCCTCCTCATGTCCAGGACAATAAATCCACATACTTCTCTGCATATCCAAATATGTAAATATCAATTCTATACCTTTCTAAGCATTTACTAAATTTCTGTAATACAGTTTCCAAAGGTTTGATATAGATAAAACATTTATTTAACTAGACTATCTAATCCTAATCAAGAATCGAGATTAGAAAACATAAATCTATATATTATAATCCATAGTATGTGTGGATATTCAAATAAATATGAGTTGAGTATTAATTAGAAAACTATGATGGCTGCTTCCTGCATGTGTAATTATTAGACATTGTCCTCTGTTGCTTGGTATTATTCCATTTGTTGTGTCATCAGATGATTACCATTCTCGCTCTTTACTGTGCTAAACATTGAGCCAAGTTTCATTGAAATACAGTATAGAATAACAAGCTCTTCTCATTAATCTCTTCTGATGAATGTCCTGAATATTTTGTTTTACCCTACCAATTTGTTTTTCTCTTCTCATTTCTCTGACCGTGTGTAAATATTTCCTTGTCATTGCAACTATATGAGGACCTAAAAAAGTAAGTTTTCAATCGCTAACATAATTTTTAAATTTAATTTCAAACTCGTAACAGCCCCCATTGCATGAGATTCGAAAATATGAATACCATTATTCTTTCTTAACCAACTTTTCAATTTCCTTAAATCCAGTTCCTCATTATTGTGAAACATATTGCAAATTACTCTTCGGATCAATTCTGTCAAAATTATCCACCAATCTTTGTCTATTTTTCCTGTGTAAACGATTTAAATTCAAAATTTCAGATTTCACTAACATAAGATACAATAATCATTTACTTATCCCCAATAGTCCTGTTTTGTTGTGTTTGAATAGAACTATATCGTTTTCCTTGAGCAACTAAATTACAAACATATTTACAAAATTGTATTTGTAATGTGCGCTAATGCTATAAACTTTACTCGTAGGCTCAGTTTTCCTAATAATCTACACATCATCTGTTGTAGAAACACTGCGAACAATGTGAGCCGGATACGAATGCAATGTCCTGCTTACTACACCTCATCACTATCACACCAGGTATCAGTACTACAGTGGGTGCCTGTATATTCTACTTTTCACAAATATTCTTAGTCGTCGAATCTAGTGCGACAGTGCTCTACCAAGAACAAAGAACAGTTAATATGACTCAAATAGAGATATTGCGAGGGGTTTTAGAAAAGAAAGGAGATAATGAGTACATTTGAAAGAGAGTCCGTGAGTTAGAGAGAGAAACACTGAGTATAATTCAAAAGGTCCATAAATGAGAGAATTAGTGTAATTGAGACCGTCCATGAGTGAGAGTGCGAGAGAATATGTGTCAGTGAGAGAGTCCATGTGTGGGATGGCGAGAGAATAAGTGCCAGTGAAAGAGAGAGGTGCCAGTGAAAGGGAGAGAGAGTCTGTAACAGAGAGTTATATAATTAATTGTCAATAAAAAATAGTTTGTGAATTAGGGAATGAGAAATTAGTGTCAGTAGTAGAGAGGGCCCGTGAGTAAGAGAGCTATACAATTAGTGTCAGAGGGAGAGTCCCTGAGTGAGAGAGATATATAAAGTCAATAAGTGAGACAGTGAGAGTCCGTAAGTGAAAGAGAAATTCCTTGAGTGAGAAAGAGAAAGAATGATTGTCTTGGAATGAGAGAGTTCGCGAGTGAGAGAACGAATGAGTGTCAGTGAGAGATGCTGAGACAGAGAGAGAGAGAGAGAGAGAGCGAGAATGTGTGAACCCCTGGGGTTTCCATAGCGTAGTGAGCAAGTCGTTCTCTATGTGTTCAAAAGGTCGGGGGTTTGAATCCCGCTCGGTCGTCTTGTTTTTAAAGTGGATGTTTTCGGAGATTCATGGGTATCGCTTGAAGTATTAGTGGCACACTCAGCAAGCGGCGTCGCTGAGTTGGGACAAAGTACATATGGGGAAACTGAGTACACTGAAGTCAATCATCTAGATCTTTTCAACATTTCAACTTTTAGAGTGATCCTGTGAGTAAGAAAGTCAATGGATGATAAATGGAGTCCGTGAGAGAGACATAATTAGACAGTAAGATAAATGTTGTGAAAGTGAATCCGGTCGACTAGACAGTGTCTCAAATGACTGTCTATAACTGGAGATATCACGGCTTATCTTGTCCAATAGTATTTATATCTTATCTCTAGCTTACCTGCACCGGAAATTGTCGTCATAACCCCGACAACCATGCCATTTAACAAAATGTCTTCTTCATTTGAGTTCGCTCGCTGATAACCAACGGAAAGTTCGCGTGATTTTCTCCGAGTGAGGCTCAAGTAAACTATGCAGCCATTATAAAACATATCTGAGTTATTTGCACGTCTTAAAGTCCTGCACAACCGTTTTCGACATGCCTGTAATTCAGGTTGGCTTCCCTAGCCTGTGATAGCCTTCATATCTACCGCAAGACGATTGATGTGTATCGACTCTATGCCGTGATGGTTCTCCACCCATTGTGTCCTTGGACTTTACAGTCCAAAACATTTCTCAAAGCATGTACTGCTGGTTCTGAAGAGACCGTAATCAGGAATTTAGGGTTGGGTCGACTACGCCAATCTCGTGTTACGTATTCCGCTGCTATTGAATTTGTCTGAAGCAATGAGACGTATTCTGCATGTGCCCATCGAGTACTGAACCTTTTCTCTCCGCAAGCATGATTCCAATTATAGGGAATCTCTCTAACTCACGGACTCCCTTGTGAGTATCTCTATAAATTTACAAAAAAATCAATCTTGACAAAAGAAACTTCGGTTGTTTCACTAGAACAATTTTAAATTAGTTTAGAAATTGTTTCCTGTACTCTCATGTTACTGTTTTAGAGACTGCTTCCTGTACTCTCAGGATACAGTTTTAGAGATTGTTTCTTGCACTCTAGGGTCACTGTTTTAGAGATTGTTTCCTATACTACCAGGTCGCAGTTGTGAATCAGCTTCCACAGAATTCACACACCTATATCACATTTCACAAGCTTTGCCTAAATGTAAAATGATGTATCTCATCAAATTCGTAACGCATTTAGTTCAAATTGTGTCTCAATTAGAAATGGAATAGACCCTATGAATTAATATTGTCACTAAAATGTAGTCATTGGCTTCAATTTTGGTTTATTCGTGATACAGATCAAAGATCTACATGTCAATACACATTTTACACACATTTTGAGATATTTTACAGTCAGTTATAAGATTTCGTTTACACATGATTGGTTTTTATACAATTAACATGATTTAAGAGTGAAATTGCACTAAAATGTACTCGAATAAAAGACAGGTTGTGTTTAAAGAATGTATCCGGTATCACATTCAAATTCTCCATCAGAAGTGTTTCAATATAACGTGTGTAGTTAATAGGAAAAATGATTCTATAGGAACAGTTAATGACAGAGCAAATCACAAATACGATTTGTACGTATTTTTGCAATGAAACTACTCGCGGAAAACTACATCATTCTATTTCAAACCAAGAAATCATCTTCAATAGTTGTATATCCAAGCATCGTGGATAAATTATTGTAATAGTAGACATACTTATGTCTAATCAACTCACAGAATCTGTGTCTGAAGTGGTAACATTTCTTTTCTCGATACACACTTATTTAATGTGCCAAAACAAGATCAAAAGATGTGTTTCTTGTATGAAAACTGGGCATGATACACAAGCATAAAGTATATAATTATTGTGTCTAATAAATGTCTTCTTCTTTTTCTTCCTTCAGCATCTGTGCTCATGCTATACCGTCAGGCCTGTCGTCAAGACGAATTCCAGTCTTCTCCAGGTCAGAGCAGCAGCCCCATAGCTTTTTACACAAGTCTGTATTCTCTGGCCAGGTCTGCTGTCTCTGCTCATTGTATGTTGGGCAGTCCTGAAGTATGTGTTCCGGGGTCTGAGTTCCGGATCCACATGGACATACATCTGTGTATTAGCTAATAAATATAATATCATATGCAAACATTGACATAAATACGTTTGCATTGGTTAAAAATATTTTACTTTAACCAGATAAAAGCATTTATTTGAGGGAACAGATAGTAAGACGTGATATAAGCAGCGTTTATTTCTTGAACTAGAATTTTATGAGCAATTATTGCTTATCTTATTCTCATTTTGTGCTTTCATCTGTCTTCTCTGTCATATATGTCAAATAAGTATATTTTTCCACAAAATTACCATCATTTGGTCCCCCAAGCGAGACAGTAACCCCATGTTTAAAAATGTTCTACATTGTCTCCCCCACTCCCTTTTTTCAAGTATCTGTGGAACATGAGGGCTGATATGGGGCCGGTTGAGAATCATTGATTCATATCATTAAATTAACAGTCCTGTATAGAACTCGTAAACGTCATGTGCAAAGCAACCACCGTTACATCAAGACATTATATTGGCCTGCAACAGACAAGTGTATCAGGAAGAATGTGTTCTGTCTGGAAGAAAATAATTTGTCTTATACAATACAATACGATATTATAAATACGTCATTTATCGAGAATCCTGATCCTGTCCAGAGCAATGAGGCTGTTTCAAATATCTCACCAATCAATATCAGTGAGACACAATGTCCGTGCCCTATGAAAGATGTCACGATGATATTATTGTTCATCTCTTCGACCTGCTTGATACATCACGCTATTGGATATTTGGTCGGAGATGTAAGAGAATGTGAGTGCATGGATTAACGACCTTTATTTAACTGTTCAGCAAAATTGAAGAATTTGCTACTAAGTGTTGTGTTAACTCATTTCATATATTATTTCAGCCGAAGACGGATGTGCGGGCCATTTGCGCAAATAAAATGGCGACACAACGCATTGCCATTCTCTGAACGACATCCCGCTGGAAATCTAGTAGGACCATGGTCCTGCTACAAGAGAGATCCAGCGGGAGTTTGAGAATGAACGCTGAAGAAGAAGAAGAATATATTATTTAGAAGCAATGTGTGAGGGAGTTAATATTGAATCTGATATTGTCTGATCAATAGTATATTTATTATTACCAGAACAGTTTCAATGTTCAATGATTTTAAAGAAATCTAAATAAAGATAATAAACACAAATACACATTTGTGCACGAATGCCAAAAATTCAGAGCATTTTGCAACAAACACCAATCTTCTTGGAAGGAAAGCTCAGAGTACAATCTTCCGAATTCGCGCACAATATAAAAAGCTTAACAATCACCTGAACAGAATACAACCACAACACTTCAGAGTGTTGGATGTGTACTCATCCTTACGAATGTCAACAAACACCTGTATGAATATCCGACGCAATATTATGTCAAGAACATGTTTCTTCTTCGAAAGTCAAATAAATGAAACAGCAGCTCACAGACACATACATATATCACACAATGGCATTGGGTCACAGAGCATAAGCACATGGACTGTTGATCGCGGTCCTACATGAAGGAATTGGATATTACATTTAACAGCAGAAGTATTGGTTTTAATCTCCTGGGGTTAACTGGTTATCTGTGGGATTGCTTGGAATACAGTTATGTTGTTATCTGTGGGATTGCTTGGAATACATGTATGTTGTTAACTGTGGGATTGCTTGTAATGCAGTTATGTTGTTTAGTTTGGGATTGCTGGGAATACAGTTATGTTGTTATGTTTACCGGAAAGAATACAGGGGAGACAAAAAACAACGCTCAGAAGAACATTCATGAATGAATTAAAATCAACATGCATAAATGAACAAGACCTGCAATCCCTAGCAACTGACCGACAGACATGGAGAACTATAACATCCGCCCTATGTGCCAAACTTGGCAAAAGAGGAACTGACTGACTGTTATGTTTGGGATTGTTTGGAATACAGTTATGTTGCTATCTATATGACTACTTCGATTACCGTTATATCGGTCTATATCAAAATTCAATCATCAGAATGCGTCTGACTAAAACAAGCATATATCGCAGCAAAGCTGTAAATCATGATACAGCTGTATCAATTCTCCAGACCACATCATGCTCACCAATAGAACTTGCTAAAGAACCTAAATATGAAATGAGAAACATGCAAAATTATAATTTAAAAAATATGTGAACGCTTATTGGGCCCAATCGGTTATTACTAATAAATAAACTGTCAGAGGATATCCGATAAGTTGGAGAGTGCCACAGTAACTACAATAACACTCAGTAACAGATATTATCTCAGCATTATTGCTACTGATTACTAACATAGCAACACTAATGTCAATGAAAAATAGCAACAAACTAAGAGACGAGGACCTTTATCAAGAAACAACAACGTTTAAAAAGACGACAAAAGACATAAACTGTCGTTACAATGAGATGGAGTCATAACAGCATCTAATTGTATTTAAAAATATATAAATTTATTTCAATAATTATTACATTTTTTAAAACCAAACTGCATTCCCCCTTATCAATTACTGACCCGCTCCCTTTTCCCCACAGTTTTGACTTCAGCTATTAGTAGCCTCCTTCTCTCCATATATGTTTTTGTGTGATCATACACATACTCTGTGTGTACACTTAACATCATTGACGTGAAGCATTCACTTAAATGAGATTCCTCTTTCCTCGTTTGATTTTTGTCTATCAATTGTGTGTAAAATAAACACAAGCACCTCCATTGGTTATACCTAAACGTGATTGCGCCATTTGATTTTTCCCATACAATAATAATATGATGTCGTCTGAGTATCTCATTGTATTATCAGTTATGTTTTGTTTATTTCTTGTTCGTTGTTGCATCTTGATAAAGATCCCTATTTAACTTGGAAAATGTCCTCCTTCATTTGTTTTTTTTAGTAAAAGACTAAAGATAATGTAGGGCTGATTGGACCGAGGTTAGACACAGACATCTAGATATACGAAAACAAATTACATACTAGATTTACTACATCACAGTAGCAGGCGGTTGTGAACAATCATAATCTATGTCGCTCGTATATTTACTTGTCTATTATCTATCTTATCTAACTTATCTTATCTAACTTATCTTATCTAACTTATCTATCTAACTTATCGTATCTAACTTATCTATCTAACTTATCTTATCTAACTTATCTATCTAACTTATCTATCTAACTTATCTATCTAACTTATCTATCTAACGTATCTTATCTAACTTATCTTATCTAACTTATCTATCTAACTTATCTATCTAACTTATCTTTCTAACGTATCTTATCTAACTTATCTTTTCTAACTTATCTATCCAACTTATCTATCTAACTTATCTTATCTAACTTATCTTATCTAACTTATCTATCTAACTTAGCTATCTAACTTATCTTATCTAACTTATATATCTAACTTATCTATCCAACTTATCTATCCAACTTATCTATCCAACGTATCTGTCTGTCTGCCTGCCTGCCTGCCTGCCTATCCATCCATCCATCCATCCATCCATCCACTCATCCATCCATTCATCTATACATCTATCTATATATCATTCTATCCATATTTCTGTATATCTATTTATCTGTCTTTCTGTCTATCCACTTTTCAATTCTTACGGGATCGTAGGTCCCCCGCAAACCTCTCCCAATATTATATATGATTGTAGTAAAATATCTTAGATGAGTCATTTCATAGCTTATTGTAATATTTATGTAAATCCCCTAACATTCGTACACAGTTGTCTGCATTTTTGTCAAAATGATGATATCAACTTTGTGACAATCGCAGACAAAAGGTTATATTTCAACTGTGTATCTTAACTTGCATAAGAATACGTTTGTGGTATCTATGTGACTTGATGACATTCTGTTTCGATTTGTCTGGCTGATAGTATATATCTAGCAATCTGTTCAGAATCTCGACTACATAACGCGCTTAATTCTCAATCTATTGACATCTAATCTGAGTCAGCATTGTGACATTTTGTATCTTTATCGACAGAATATATACCTCTCACGGTGTATTTAACGAGATGTGTGTGATATTGCATCTCTTTCACTGTATATTTAACCAGATGTGTGTGGTATTGCATCTCTCTCATTGTGTATTTAACTAGATGTGTGTGATATTGCATCTCTCTCTGACGGTGTATTTAACGAACTGTGTGTGGTATTTCATCTCTCTCTGACGGTGTATTTAACGAGCTGTGTGTGATATTGCATCTCTCTCTGACGGTGTATTTAACGAGATGTGTGTGGTATTGCATATCTCTTATGGTGTGTCTGATGAATTATGTGTAGTTTTGCATCTCTCGCACGATGTATCTAACAAGATGTAGGAGGTATTGCATCTCTCTCACTATATATCTAGTGAATTATTTGTGATATTGCATCTTTCTCGCGATGTATCTAATGAGTTTGTATGGTTTTTCCATCACTCTCACGATGTAATAACGAACGGTGTGTTGTTTGTATCTCTCTTTCCTTTCTTGCATCTAGTGAGGTATGTGTGGTACACATCTCTCTCACGATGTAGTTAGTGAGTTGTGAGTTGTATTACATTTTCTCACAATGTATCTGGTGAGTTGTGTTGATTCTATTTTTTGTGTAAATAATATTTTCTTTAAAACATGAGTGCATATTTAAAGTATATTATTTTCGTATTTACATTCATTTTAGCTAGTTTTCAAAAATGAAATATTCCGCATTTAACAGCAACTCAGTTTTCTTACACATTCAGGTTGTGTCCAAATAAACTCCTTTCCCTCCAAAACCGACATTCTAGAGAAATGGGCGTACACCCATAGACACAATAATAAAATGCTTTCTGTTATTTGTTTTCACAAATATGCATATCTGAGTCAAATAAACTTCGAGTATTCACGTAAAAATATTTTTATTAGGGAAACCCTAAATGATGTAATAAATGATTAAAAATTTCATAATATGTACATCTTTATAAGAAGGAAGTACTAAATAAAGTAAAAAGGTTACTAAAAATACCTAACTATCAATAGTAAAAAACAAATGGCTAACAATGAAACATAGAACAAGGACAATTTTCTACGATGAGGTCAAACTGGGGCCTTTTTCACGACTCAAATGACTATCAATAACACAAAACCATCCAAATATTGACAACTAAAGTGACTCGAATCTGCTTCTTACACCAAAAAACAAGGACAATTGAAAAAATGAATGATATTGCACATATTTATACGCGGGGCATACCCGTTACCATTTATAGTTCTAAAACCCTGGATGAAATGATGTGATTATATATATATATACATATGCTTCTATTTTGAAACGGATTAGAGTGATGCCTTCTCTACCATACGTCTTCTTATACTTCTGCGTTCGTTCTCGAATTCCTGCAGATTGTAGGATAGCAGGATGTAGTCCGGAGAAAGGAATGCGTTTTGTCATGGTTTACATCATTGCTGCGATATCTGCGCCTTTCAGTCTGACACATCCACATTTAGCATGGCATTGTGTCAATGACCCTATATGTAGGTACTTGGACATCTAGGATTAGCGTGTTTGGGAAATGTTGCTTAAGCTATAAATTTCTTGTGACATGGTTTATCATAGTGTTAGCATCATTTTTTGTGTTTGAAACTAGATTTATTAAGTTCTGTAACCATTTTTCTGATGTAGAATCATTGACGATAGGTGTAGCACAATAATGTCCAGCTTGAAAATGGACCTCGATACAGTTACAGTGACACTAAAATGTGTTTCTAAAAGTGACAATCAGAGAGGTTATTGTCTTTGACTGTCAATCCTTGCTCCGCAGAATTTAAAATGAATGACTAGGCAATTGAGTTGATAAAGTATATACGTGTCAATGTGTGTGGATAATTTACACTGGTAATTCGGAAGTCTAGAACGATGAAAGAACTTATATAGTGTTTCCAAAAAAACATAGGCCTTTGTGTGGTGTACATATGGCACTGGGCAATTAAGACATTGTGATTTATCTATGTACACATGATTCATACGAGCATACCGTGGTGGGATAGACTGTAATTGTGAACGAGTATACCGTTGTGGATGAGAACACCCTGGTGGAATAGACTGTAATTGTGGACGAGAACACCCTGCTGGAATATACTGTAATTGTGGACGAGAACACCCTGGTGGAATAGACTCATTGTGAACGAGAACACCCTGGTGGAATGGACTGTAATTGTGGACGACAATATAGTCTTCGTCTAGACCGTAATTTTGAGAATGAAGAAGTTTAGAATTTCTCAAGGATATTTCTCAAAGGGAGGGACCACTGACGGATGTTATGAAGACGATGTACAATCAACATGTTCTGGAAACTATTGTCATGCTCTCAACATCTGGTGAAAGTGACGGGAGTCTTGTGGAGATGCACATGGTCATTGAAAAACTATGAAGGTTCATTATGTCATATTGTTGTTTGTAAAGCATTACTTTTCTGTACATGTTTCTCCATCTGGTACATAAGTCACAATAAAACTACAGAGCACACAAACTATAGTATTCTGTCAGCAAGCACGAAGGCCATCTCCGACGTCCTATCCCCAACGACAGTAAAGATTCGGTTTCCTGATAAAGTTCCTCCAGACATAAAATAGTACATTGTGTGTTTGTGGTCCTGCAATATCGACACATACGGCTGCAAAAATATGAGCATGTTTGACTAGTTAGCTATCATGCTGGTGTTTAGTGTACAGTACGGAAACCAGTTATCTCGTACCGCTGGACTATTATCGATATGGTAACAAACGTCCACCCATTTAATAAAAGCGGTAAAACATTAGTAAAAACGTAGAATGGGCGTGGTCACTAAATAAAACGGTGACATAACCCCTGGACTACATTGTGCTGGAAATCTAATAATACCATCATCGTGCTACAAGAGAGATGCAGAGGGAGTTTGAGAACGGACTACAAAAAAAATTTAGCCTATTGATTGATTTTCTTTTGTGCGCAAATTTGATTTCGTCCACCGTTGTGACATTTGCAGTGTTAGATAAGTTGCATAAAATTATAGATTTTTGTAAATGGGGGTTAAAAGGATTAGAATTAGTTTAGTTTTTTTTAGGTGGGAGAAGGGTTAGAATAAGTGTTTAGATTTTTTAAATATTGTGAATTTAAAAAGGCATGACTCGATATGATTTTATGGCATAACGGTGGACGCAATCAAATTTGGATAACCCCCACCCAACCTATTGACCACAGGCCACAATCAAATGTATGAACTATTAAATGTTTACCTAGCGGCACAGATGGATAGGACCAGACAAGACAAGCTAGAGACAGCCCTACACCACTGCTGTCGTTTTCATTGCTTGTTCCAATACCGCTATGCTTGTACGAATTCAATATGGCGGTGTAACCAAACGACATAGAGTAAGCTCGAAGCTAGCGTGTTACCTGCCGACGGTGGACACTCCTTGTGTAAGACCGTCATTTATATTTATGAATCCATCCAGTTACATGTGTTGTTGGTCAAAAATATGTCAAGTGAAAAGCCTAAACAGCAGCATGCTTTAATGTGATTGAATATCTGCATACACACGGTTTACACAGACACATGGTGCACATGGTGCACACGGTGCACACAGAAATTGGACACACGGTGTACATGGACACATGGTGTACACAGGCAGAATTGTTACATGAAATACAGACATAACAATAAAGTATTTTGGACATATTAATAGCCATGCCATCTTTTTGAAGACCTTATATGAGGGTAAAGTCGAGGGTTGGCGAACAAGAGGTAGACAAAGAAATAGGGAGAAAACATCAAGAAATGGACAGGTTACAATCTACCAGAGGTCACAACCAAGGCAAGAGTCAGGGAATGTTGGAGATCTGTTGCAGCAAACCTTCGTAGCAGAGATATCACTCAATGATAATCATACATATATGTGTACCCACTCAGAGTATAACGGCTGATAGTTCCGGATCTATGCTTGTTCAGTGCAGTTTTTGATATTGTTGTTTTGTGTTCTCTACGTACCATGTCTCCCAACTCGCTCATTCTCGTTATTGACTCATGCTCTTGTATCTCAACATCCTCTCATCGTGCGAGCTCACTAAATTCATTGAGTATGTATGCTCTGTCCATAGGCTGATCATCTGTTATGGTTGCGAGTCAAACAAATTTTTCGGTGAAATTGTTACCTTCCATTCCTGTGTGTCCATAGACTGAGAGTGATTTTTCGCATTTTTACTCTTTCTAATGACTGCACCCATCCCCGTACATTACCTGTTTTGAGTTTCTGAAAGATATTCATTGATGTTATTCTACCGAAGACGGATATGTAGGGACATTGGCGCAAATAAAACGGCGACACAACGCATTTCCATTATCTGGACTACATCCTGCTAGAAATCTAGTAGGACAATGGTCTTGCTACAAGGGAGATCCAGCAGGAGTTTGATAATGAACGATGATAAAGAAGAAGAATTTATGTTTTTAACATGCCATCGAGTCCTACTGCGATTTCTATCATAAGCGATGTGGTAGTGTGAGCATAACCGTGACCTTCCAGTCCATGAAGTTATCCATCCTTTATCCCCCCTCCCCTCTGCTTCTTTCACATTCGACACTTCTCTGTAGTGTCATATTTGACCAGCAATTGTGTTACTATACCTGTCCAAACTATGCACGCTTTCATCGTTTCATACTGAAAATAATGATTCTTGTGGACTTGCATGCATCACTATTCTATTTCTTACGCACACAGAAATGTATGCATCTAAGAGATGGGTCCTCATTATGTGAAAGATGTATACATCTAATAGATGGGGCCCATGATGTAAAAGTGAACTCAGGGACCTCAACCCACCACTTCAAAATGAACATAGGAAACTAAACCTACATCATGCTCGTAATTTTCTGCATAGTCAAACCAACAAACACATTAACAATGTTTGAATTTACGTGCTACTTCTAATGTAGACTAATGTCTGGTTCTGAAACACTGAAACAATAGACAACAAGAAAACGTAATTGATGACTGTGTCCGTACTTGTGTTACAGTGTCCCGACAGAGGAACAAAGCAAAACATATTTACTTTACATGTACGTCGTAAAAAACGACTAAGGAAGTTTTGGTATGCATTGTCTGTCCCATCCCACAAATGGTTAAAGTTATTTATAAAACATACTGAAGCCGGACGTGTCAGATCAACATTAGCAGATATCTCATAAAACATGTGAACTATGATACAACGCTTTCAGTTCTCAGGACTACATCCTGCTATTCTATAGGGGTTTGAGAACGAAAGCATAGGAAGAGAAAAAATATATCAGAATGAGTGTGCCCAAATTTATTGTCGCTAACGGTTCGCCACAGTCGGCCCAAGATCACAAAAACAGAGTAGAAAAAATATTCTTGATTACCATAGCGCGGGTTGCCGATTCATCAGAAATGTGTTTTTAATAGCAACTAACATTACAGTTTACACTAAGTTCCATCATCTACAATCCGTCTGACTGTTACTGCGAAATATAGAACACGTTAGAAGCCAAAACGTACCGTGTAGAGCAGCTCTAGATAAAAACTACTTATACTTGACTAGATGACTGTTTAAGTGCGTCTGTGCAAATAAAAACGGTCACAGTAATAAATGTTACACCGTGAGCCACTTAGCAGAGAAGAGCAGAGAATAACATGGGTATGTGTTATCATAATGGCCAGTTTGACTTTTGATGATCTATTTTCGGAATCACCATTACTCTCAAACAAATTTTCGGATGTGGTTAATGTTATCATCAAACAGCAAGTTGAAGCAAAACAATAGTTGAAAAGAGAAGTCATGTACAAGATATGATTCAATAAAATGACAATTTTTAAGTGTACAATTTTATTATTCTGCAAATATAATACAGATTATTTGTAGCTACATTTGGTGCACGATGTACTACATAGAGAAATACAATATACTAGTAACATAGCCCGGCGTTGCCGGGCATTGCCCTGGCGAGAGTAAAATAAAATATAAATAGAAAACTCGCCAGTGACAGAGGCTGGCCATCTTTTCGTGCTCTGAACCGTCTCCATACTGAAGGAATTAAAATTGCATACTTGTGAACGTTATGTAACTTCTACGCAAATAACTGAATAGGAATCAAAACACATACGAATTGTTTCCATTTGTTAATTAATTACCAAATACAAAGCAGAAACGATAGTATGAATCATTTTTAACATGGAAATGCATCGACAACTTCAACATCAACACGGTAAACTTCAATACGAATTCAATAACCTTATTAGGCATATTCGTTAATCGACAAATGTTTACATTCGTTAGATCATCGCACGATAAGTCAGAGTTAAAAATGGTCACCGAGTTATATCTTTGTAGAACTTCACCTCATGAGAATTTTAAAGATTTTCTGCGAGCATCTCGGGCTGGCATATGTGCCAAACTATAAAGGTGGCAAATATGATCCGTCTACATGCTAATTTCGCGTTACAGGAAAACATAGAGTTACGGAGGTGTTAGTATATATATGCTATATGCAGTGATTGAACAATGGTTTCCTGCTGTCATGGATTTGTTAGTGCTTCGGGAAGGAAATATATGAAACAGTGAACATGGCGAGGATGTATAACAATGAACATATTGGGGATACAAAACAATGAACATGATACGAATACAACAATGAACACTGTTGGATACATACAATAATGAAAGTATGTATATATATACATATATATATAGCTTGGTAATTGATTCAATAAAAGGGAATATATATAAAGCATGTATATTTATGTGTACATATATAGCTAATAAATGTCATATGGTTCACAGAAATGAAGGTGAAGAGCATATACAACATTAACGTGTTGATATAGAAAGATAACTAACGTATATTTACATCAATTAACGTGACGAATATATACAACGATAAACGTGACGTTGCTATGAATCAAAGAAACATAATGAAGAATATACAGACATTATTGTAACGTTTGATATGTACTAATACACGTGACTTAGATATAAGCCAGTGAACTTGACAAAGATGTAGACCACTGAACGTCACGTTGATATACAATATTTAAGGTGACAATGATATACTCCGGTGAACATGACATAAATCTATACAAATGAATGTGACGTGGATATGCACTAATGAACGTGTCATAGTTATGTATGAATGAACATGACATGATGGGGTCAAGCTAAAGAACATAGAATAAAGTGAAACGATGATGTAAACACAGACAATGTAGACTAATAAAACAACACTATGCGTGCATGTTAGTATTAATTAGAAATTGTGTTAGGCTAACAGAGATGCTGAGAATACCATCCTGCGCCTGTTTAACTAGTACAAACTCACACATGTAAATATGTGCTGGCATTTAACAACTTCATAGCACGTAAGCATATTAAAAGTGCGTAAATCCTAATTACCAGAATTGTAAATCTGAGGACACGGTGAACTCAGGTAAACTAGGTGTTCATTCTTAAGTTGATGGATAATCTCTATTAAATATTTAGAATGTTGAAATATTAGAGTTTCTAAAACGTGTTCCTGCCATTATTCCGTTTTCATATATATTTTAAAAAACATTGTATGTTTACTATATATATATATATATATATATACAGTGAACTGCAGATGACATCATCAAAGAAAAAGATAGAACGCTGCTGTATATATATTTGTCTTTATTTATAACTCTCTGTTGTTGTATCATCATCATTAAGTGTCGTTTCCGTATCTAAAGTTTGCTGCATTACACCTCAAGCATCGTTCTATTGTTTGCCTCGGTGGTATAAACGTCTGTTCACTGTATCCTGTATATCTGTTGATGTTTCTTTCATACTTGTCTCTACCTCTTGCTCGCCATTCCTTGAAAATACCCTCTGTCTTCAACAAGATGTCGTGTCTTTTGATATTTCCAAACTATTTTATTTCATTAAGTTTTATTTCTTTAATAGTTTTTTTTCATTTGTATTGTGGTCAGAAACTTTGTGTTCGTTTTCGTCTATTTCCATAAGATTACCTCTAATGGACTGACTTTAATAAGATAACATGAATACATCGCTAGAAAATGCAAGCCGCATCGTCCAAGACAGAGAGAGGTTCAGAGAGTTCATTGGGAAGACAACGTTCTGGAAAGAATATATCGCGTGACACACATCTAATTTACTGTATGTTTGGCCATTTCCGTCTTGCACAGAGTCATTAAGCAAAAAGAAATAGCAATCCATTAAGTATTTTTGCAATAATGGGGACTTTTCAAACTATAATGTCTCAGTAATGGGGACTTTTCAAACAATCGTGTCTCAGTAACAGAAGATTTTTTTTGCGTCTTTCTCTTTTTCCCCCCATATATCATAACATATTATTACTAAACAAATGTTGCCCCGGAACAGGTTATGCCTACAGACAGCCGCCCGATATTCGGCTGTGTTTTAGCAGATCTAAATCTAGCAGATCTAAATCTAGCAGATCTAAATCTAGCAGATCTGGGTCTTTGAAGAAGTTTTTCAATGAGGATTTACTTGTCTTTGTACCTCAGCATTGGTCTACCGTGGGGCTATTTTGCCTTTAGCTAGTTCTTCGAATAATATTTCTTTTGGGATGTGGTAATTTGTCATTCTGCGGACGCAATATATTTCTACTAAGCGTTTCCATGGAGGATAGTAGCTATTTGATACGTTCGAATTCAAGTTATCATAGCAGATGGTAGCTGAGTGAGCAGTTCGAATTCATGTTTTAAATTTAAAATGGCCCCTATTGTTCACACATTCACAAGTGCGTAGGCGACTATGGACCATGCTCTGGGAAAGTCGAGTAAATGCGTACCTGTTTTCCATGTGTAGTCGAAGACCGGTAGTGTTGCCTCTTGTTAAGAGATGAGTATGTACCATCTGAGCAGTAGTGGTTCAAATCACGTTTTCTGCATTATGATTTGTGTTTATTTATAGATCGTTGAATCTTCTATATTATATTATTCATTTTGCAGGTCACTATGAAAGAAATATATCCACAACAACCAATTTTCAACAGTTTATTCGCTGTCACGAATGCAAGTTTTCCTCCAAAAACATGATAACGTGTATGCCATACACAGACATAACAGCATGGAAAGATTAATAGCTAAATGTAGAATTAATAGTAACAGGGGAATAGGGCACCCAAAACGACGATGAGGCAGTGATATATCAGATTGCTTATACATATCTCTAGCAGCGGCAGGTCAGAATGGCCCAAAATTGCGGGGAATTCACAAAATACATAATTAATACCACGTTCTGGAAAGAATATGTCACATGACGATATTGTGCATGTCGTTTTGAAGTGTTCATATGAATATCTGCAAAAGAGTGCAACAGAAGGGTAGAACGGTGCACACTGACATATGTTCAATCATGGAAAGGGGAATTCTTGTAGCGACAATCTATTAAAACTCTAGACTCCGACTCTTTCAACACCATTCTTTAAGACATTGCCCAATATTGGCTACCTACAGAAGTATAATATAACTCTCACTGTTCATTCTGCAACTAATACAGCATAATCCTAACCCTAATATGTTAGTGGTATGTCTAATTCTAATTCTATGAAGAATTTAGTTTTATCTCTAATCTTAACCCACACCGCGTATATATACTAGTAGCGTATACTAATCGTATCCAAAACCTAACGGGGAAAAAAATGCATTACTGCATGTTTTCCTGTTGAGTGCAGGTGTGACAGTATTGCAAACTACTCTGACCGCAAAGCCTGTAGGCACAGTTCACAATATAGAGAACCCTTCACAAGCAGGGGGCTTCATAGTAAGAAGTGCGAACCCTTTACATATAGCGACAGTTTGACTGTGTGGAATGCAACACAGTACGTTGTCAGCCCGTGTAAATCTTGTCACTACTGACGATGCTGACACGAAAATCAAAACATTTGTTTATCTAAGAAACGCATAACGTGACGATCAAATGCAAATCTGATCGTTATGGAAGGAATACGTCACATGACAAACAATCGCCGCGATATGACCTATGTTAATAGATTTTTCCATAGTGTCGGTATGTTCCACATCGCTAGTATAACTTATTTTTCTATCATACGAAACCTGACTCTCAGCGATATTCAAAACATTTAGAAGAAACGTTCCACTCAGAGGGCATATAGGTGCATATCTAGAAGGCACCATCACCATTTTGTGTACACACACCAACTCACATCAATGTCTTTCATCAATTAGGTAGCATTACTGCAGAAGTTGGATATATCGCCCCAGTTGCGCAAAAATCTACAACGCATCTTCATTCTCTCCAACTTCAAAAAAAAAATTTAGTCCTCTGTGTCACTAATTAATGTTTTCTGACCTCTGTTACCATCACGTATATCACATTCATATCAGCCTGAAGGTGTTTTGTTGTGGCATGATGTGCTGCGAAGTTAGTATACTCCACATGACCTGGCTTAGACAGACAACTACAACTTAGATTTCAGTAAATTCCGAACATACTATTTTTATAATAAGGTAGACTAATGATCAATTTCCTCGATTTATGATTTCTGATCAGTCATTTAAAAAAGAGAAAAAGATTTCCAATAGTAACTAGTATTGTGGTCACACGAAAATTATGGCAACTCTGACGTTTACAGTAGCAAACATATTTCTTATAATTCATTCCAAAATATAAAAACCAATTTTTCTTATTGATTTGTACCCAAAAAAATCAATATATATAAACAGAGTTTCCCTATTATTAACTTTATTACCGATCAATTACCAAGTACTGAGAAAATTGAATTTTTACTATTTTCTCATTCTGTTTGAGATAGCAATGAGATCATTTCAGTTATTAGCGCAATGTCTTTGCGTTCAACGTTTCTGATTTGATGTTCTGGACTTCCACTGTCCATTAATGTTGTTGTTGATGTTATTTCAATCCACTTAAAAATAAGAGTGGTTATCTTCTGTTTCATATGTGCAACGGAGTGGTTTCTTTAGAGCTTTATTTTATACCCAAGAGACTTCATTCAATCAATCAATCAATAAACCCATAACCCTTCAGGGTCGTAGGGGTACCACATTGGATGCTTCAGCACACAGAGTCCTCCAGCGAATTCTATCCTCAGCCATGCGGATGAGTGATATTTTCTGTGTGTGATTATCCATTGTAGTATTTCAGTGGGCAAAAGGTTTACCTAGTGGTGCCCATCTACTCTCCAGCTGTCATTATTTAGGCACCAATCTAGCACTGGATGGAGACTCATCAAAAGAAATTTTACACCGTATTTTCCATTCAGAGGGTACTTTCAATAAACTACGTAACATCTGGACGTCAAACACATTAAGAAGCACCACAAAACTCAGGTTGTTAAACTCCAACATCATCCCTATTCTATCATATGGATGCGAAAGTTGGAAAGCCACAGATAATAGACTAGACACATTTGAAAATAAATGCCTATGTACCATTCTGAACGTTAAGTAGAGTGACTTTAAATCTAACACTACTATAAGAGAGGAAAATAAACAAACCCATATATCTTCCTTCATTAGAAAAAGGCGTTGGACTTACATCGGTCATGTTCTCAGAATGAACATCCTAAGAATTCCCCATCAGTCACTATATTGGGTGCTACCCGGGGTAACAAGAAGAGAAATACCTTGAAAAACTCTACGAAGAACTATTAATAGAGAAGGCATGTCAATGAACCTAAACAACACGCAAGAGCTGAAAGTACTGGCAACACAATGACAGAAATGGACATATATGGTTTCCGCCTATGGCGCTGGAGGAACATAACATAACATAACATAACATAACATAACATAACATAACATAACATAACATAACATAACATAACATAACATAACATAACATAACATAACATAACAACAGACTTCATGCTATTTTAGTGTGCAATGCCATGGAGAAAAGCTTCCTGCACAGAAGAGATCTTGTATCATGTATTTTGCTAGATGTCTAGACCATAGGTTCCCAAAGTAGGCGGTACGTCCCCCCCCCCCTTTCCAGTGGGCTTTGAGGTCACTTCTAGGAGGGCGAAAGTGGATTCAGAAGCAATTAGGGGGCACTCAGACGTTCTAGAACAGTGTGTCCCAACGCGATGCCCACTCCTCATAGGAGACATTTTGATTGCTCAGGGGGTGGGCAATTCAGAGGGGAATAATAAACATAATACACTATTTGAGTATTTAAAACATTTATGTAAATGTTACATGGAGATTATTATAAAAACCTAGGCGAGACATGGTAAAAAAAAGGCCGAGAAACACTGATTTAGAGAGCCAGTGACTCCTTATAGAAGAAATTAAAAATATAAATTTAAAAATTAATTATTTTAGTGATTTTGCGATTGAATAAAAATTTTAATTCACATTCTGCATTTTAATTCATTTATGCCCGTCTTAGAAGATCAACTATTCATCGATTGTCTATGTCAATTATTTAATCATTTGAAAATTGACCTTGTCTGATAGAATTAAATGTAAATTGTTAATGGAAAAATATAGCATGCGTGTATGACTATATAATATATTACGCTTACAGTAGCAAACATATTTGTTATATTTCATTCCAAAATATAAAAACAAACTGTTCTTATTGATTTATACAAAAATAGATCAAATGTTATATAATTTAATATTAGGAGTAAAAATAATAATGGGAAGAAAGAAAGAAATCGTAAATTTTAGTTAGCCTAGTTAGTAGACCCGCAAGAGAAAATTTACATTTGAGATCAAATGCATGAGATAAGCCGCAAGTGTGGTCAAACTAAAGAAAATGAGAAATCAGGAGAAAGAATCGGTATAAGACCTTGCACAGAATACATCTAAAAACAACAAATCAAATAGTTTGGACAACTTAAGAGAATGAACCATAACCAACTACCAACAAGAGCATATTTTACCAGAATGAGGCGTGGTAGGCTGTTGGTTGGTTGTTTAGTTTTGTCCAGACAGATTGTCTGGCAGATTTATACGAACACTTAATGTTTGCATAATGTTCGTATTTATTGCATACGAACAATTATTGTGTGAAATATCCGTTCAGCTTAGACCACAGTAATTTGAACTCCAAGGAACTGAAAACAAGCTTTTAGCTTACATACAACATCTGGTCCGGCGTTATTAAAGTAGGTTGCCCAACTCTGATTTATTAGTCATTTAACCTTTGCTTGAACAAGACAGAATACATTTGGAAAGATGAGTACTGCTCAGCCGTAGTACAATTACCATCAATAACATTACCATTAATAACATCATCCCACATATCAGGAAAAAAAACACATTGATGTTCACATTTCAAGTTCTTCATGTGCTTCATGTACTGAAATCCCGGGATCTTCCGAGAGTCTTAACAAATTGTGGGATGTAAGCTATTTACAGCGATCCACAATTCAACATTGCTCTGTAACGATTAGAAAACAGAGCATGTTTTCGATTGCCAGGTAGCACTAGGCCTTTAGAATTCATTAAACAGTGAGATCATCAGCTGTTAGCAGGGTCATGCTTCAAAACGAAACGAAAATTACTGATGATCCTAAACAGGAATTGAATAGATGAAAATAAAGTGGAACAAATCTGATGGTTTCTGATTACGGTGTACACATATGGTTATAGCGGAAGGTGGATCGTGTTTATTTCACGTTGATATGTGTGTCAGAAATGATTATCTTCTGAGTGTGTAAGCTCTGCATGTGTATGTTCTTGATCTACGTGGTCGACATGTTTTTCTCTCGATGTGTCTGTTTTTTATACTTATGCGTTCTAGATGTGTATGTCTGTGTGTATATTATTGATCTGTGTGATCTAGATGTGAGTGTTGTTATATGCTCATGATTTCTGCTTGATCTCCCCAGCATTAGAGTACGACATCAGGTAGCACAAGTTAAGGCGTACTTTAAAGTGACAGAATACAACCACCACTAATTACACCACCGTCTAGATGAGCGAAATGGAAAATTTCCTGTGGCATACCAGGAAATGAAGAGGCAGACAGACTGGCAAAGGATGGAGCAACACAGGAACAAAAAGACCATGAAATCACCTACCAAGAAAAGAAGACTCCCATCAAAGCCATCAGGAAAGTCGACCACCCAAAAGACAATTACCACTACCACGACAGAGCAGCATGTTATTATCTTCCGCCTCAGAACAAGACACAACCGATTAAACAGCCACTTAAATAGACTACGATTGGTCCCATCACCTCTGTGCCCTTGTGAGCAGGCAGCACAGACCTGAACATATCCTGCAAGACTTCAATACACTAAACCAGTTAAGGGAAGAACACTGGTCCACAGAGAAGGATATCCACATAAAGATGCAAGGGAGCACTGAGGAGATTTCAAATGCAGCAGCATTTATTAAGAATACAGGACTTGCTGTGAAGATATGTCAAACTGCGAACGAGAAGAACAAGAAGAAGACTTACAAGTATTGAGTTATACTGATGAAAACCTGTTCAATTGGTTTAATCAATCAATCAAGTGCCATGCCGAGTGGCGTAGGCAAACATGTTTCTCCACAAATCTATGTTTCTTGTTTTATTAATAAGTTCAGTTGGTGTTCTATTTTTGGGTCACAGGCACAACAAAGTTCATAAATTTCTCCTTTTGTCTTCATCCGTCTCTTCTCCTCTTGATCTCTTTGGTTGTTACTAAGTGTTCAAGTTTTACTTTTCTTATCACATGCCCCAAAAAATATTGATTGTTTGCTTCTAATTGTTGATATAATGTGCCGTTCATCAACTGGTTACGTAAAGATAATTTTCGAAAGTATAGCTAGAGTTTATATCGTAAAAGAACTGCTAGTAACAGGGCCGTGCGGGGCTATGATGCAGAGAAGCGGCCGTATCAGGCGTCACCAATCTAAAGATATTTCCTGGGGCGGCATTTCGAAGAAAACCGATTTAAAGGTTAGGGGGGGGGGTGGCATTTCGAAGATTTGCATTATACTGAGAAAATCTACCGCGCGGCCCTGCCAAGCAGTGTCTGTGTTAATAACCAATTATTCGTACATGGTCTTCTCTATTATTGGTCCTAATTCTAGGTGTTTGCTACATACAAATACCATATCGTATTCTATTTAGTGATCCGTATTCTAATTATTTACTAAATACAGGGTCCATATCATTTAGTGATCCTTATTCTAATTATTTACTAAATACAGGGTCCATATCATTTAGTGATCCTTATTCTAATTATTTACTAAATACAGTGTCCATATCATTCATCATCATCAAGTGACATATTCTTTCCAGAACGTAGTCTTTCCTATGGATCTCTTGAATTCTCCGCGTTCTTGAGCAATTTGTCCTGCATCTTTCAGTGACATGCGCAGGCATTCTTGAATGTATTTTGTCCATCGGCGTCTTGATCGGCATTTGCCCCTGTTGCCTTCTATAATCCGCTCCAGTAACACTATCTCCATGCCGTCGTGTCTCTCAATATGACCGAAACAAACTAGTCTTTTCTTTAATATGGTATTAAAAAGCCAGCTTTCCTCGACGTTAATTGTTCGTAACACCTCCTGGTTTGTTTTCTTCGCTGTCCATGGTATTCTCAGAACTGTTCTATAACACTTTAATTCAAATTATGATATTTTTTGCCACTGTTTTATTTAGTGTGCATGCTTCGCATTAACATGTCGCCACAGGAAATACACATGTTCGTAGTAAACACAATTTGGTTCTTATGTTAGTACTTTGCCATAGTTTCTTTATCTGTTTTAATTTTGCCAGCGCCAGTGCTGTTCTTCCTGTGATCTCAATTGCGCAGTCCCCCGCATTGTTTATATTAGTTCCTAAATAATCAAAATGTGTCACTTCTTCCAAATTGCAGTTCTCAATATTAATTTTGGGTCTTGATTTAGTTTCGCCAGTTGCCATTATTTTTGTCATTTTCATATTTAAGAACACATTTTTCTGTTCGCTGGGTTAACTTTTGGGTTAACTTAATTATGTTCAGTAGGTCGTGTTCGTTTGTTGTTAATAGCACTGTGTGATCCTTATTCTAAGTGTTTACTACATACATGGTCCATATCATTTAGTCATCCTTATTCTAAGTGTTTAATATATACATGGTCCATATCATTTAGTGATCCTTATTCTAAGTGTTTACTATATACAATCATCACGATACGGGAACAATCAACTTACATACCCTTCGCCCTATGCTAAAGTAGATAGAAATCCTATGGGAATGCTCAGAGTGTATCGTCGTCGGTTCAGATAAGCACTAATCAATACGAGGGCATCTACTATTAAAAGACGTGTGGGATAAATTGGAAATTATCCTTCTAAAGTTACTCATGGAACATTTCCCATGACTTTCATTGGCGGTGGACACATAGTATATACAAGGTGACGAATCAAAACACATCGGAGAACTCAAATGCGTCACTTCAGATGGGTGATTTCCAAATAGAAAGGGGTATTATATTTGTCAATGGTCACAGTTTACTGCGAGTCTGTGTTTCATTTCTCCATACTGCTATTGTTTTTATCGGGCTGTGTACATTCATTGTTCGTTAACGTCATTCGTACTCGGACGAAGAGAGATCCGATGGGAGTTTGAGAACCAAAAAAAATGAATTTTCCTTTGCTAAATTATTATCGTTACATCAAACATCGACTGCGATGAATACTCAAAATATCTTTAGTTCGTATCTACAAACATTAGTTGTTAGTATGCTTCCATCCTAGCACATGGAAGCTCTAGTTTCCTATGCTGTGTGGGTTTTTGTGTATTGAACTAACCTTCATATCAAGACAACTTCAACTACCATTGGTGTGTTATGTTTTTAGAAGACGCTCCCTTTCTCGGAATAACAGATATATCAAAGTTGACAAACAGATTTCGTGACGGAGTTAACCATTTATTTGTTGATTTGATCGCCAGAAATCTCCATATCTTCGGTGTTGTGCATTGCCGAGAGGTTAGAACGCTAGTCTCACACAAGTGAGGTCTAGAGTTTGATCCCCGGTAAGTCTGTCGAAGGGTAAATTTACAAAAAAATACTCACCCTGTGCATGACGTCGTGGCGACAGCAAGAGTATGCGACAATTTATCACACAGCTATTCAATCCACTCCCTGCAACACCTGAACTGGTAAAATGCAGTATTGACCTTTTTTTAAAAACAGATCTTCAGAAAATACAATCTATGAAGCTCTAGTTTCCTTGGTGTAGTTGGGATTTTTCTCTAGAGAATTATTTAAGACACATGACACTAACTCTCAGCGTTACCTAAAGTACGAACAGGAAGTCTCATATTACGAAGCCTCATATTGCGAACCCTTCTGTTCATTGTTAAAAAAACAATGATGCAGGGAACCGCCGAAGGTGGAAGAAACAGCAGAGAACAAGTAAAGACATAGACAAACAACATGAAGGACTGGACAAGACAAGATTTGTCCTCACTTCCACGTCGTTAAAGGTAGAAATCGTTGGGGGACTCTGTGTGCTGAAGCATCCAAGGTGGTACCACTATGACCCTGACGGATTACCGGTTTATTGAATCATATTCAGGACGTAGACATCAACCCATCTTTTTTTCGGTGTTGTGACTTTCAAGGCAGTTATAAATGCGTTTAGTTACTTGCCAATGTTTTTGTGACCGGCCCGGATACACAATTGCCCGTGGAGGTGATTGAACTCGGAACAATGAGACGTCACTTTACACAAAAAAATCCAACTGTATGAAATTATGCAACTAATCAGCTGTATAAAATAGTGTATTGAGTTGGTATTTCAAATTTCAGAAAATTAAGTCATAACAATCAACAAAATGTTTCATAGTTGGTTATATAATGTTTCTTTTGTTGAATATTTTATATTTGTATTCGTACCTGTCTCAGAGTGTAATGATTTGATTGATGCTTGCAGACGTGAATGCTAGAATTCTGATGCAGCGATAATTCGGGTTTAATTAGCAGAACCGAGCTCTAACGATTCCACATAAACTGAATAACAACCCCAAGTAGTTTTATTGGCAGACTTCAATACATCATAAACAAATCACAACTGACACATTCACAGCCACAATAAAAAAAAATGAAGTGAGAATCCTGTCGAGGAAAATGTATTTGATTAAGAATCAGCAAGCAGCTGCATACAGATCTCTACAAATAATTATCATATTTGAAACATTGAGAAAGTTCAGAAGCAAAGCATGATTGTAATTGTGTTAGGCATATAAGATACACATTCGACTCAAATATGACTACATGGAAGTGAAGTTGAATTTCACCAAGAAAAATATTGTTGACTTGTATAATCTTCAGGCAGATTCTCTTGCATTTCTCTGATACTAGGAGGATTGTCAGACATCTAGATTGGAAAAAGATTAAAGCACCATTGTCTGAGTTAGGCAATATGTGGACTATGAGATGACTGTATCACATTAAAGACAATTGCCAGCGAGCATAGTGGAATTTGATAGATTTACAACAATAAGTAATAACCAAGAACATGATACATGAGATGGGCAGACAAGACTACAATTATATCTGGACACAAACGCAATATTTTATTAACATTTCAGATAATGTTAACAATTAAACACAAATGACAACGACAAATGTAAACAATGCAATAAATACATCTTACCATTGATACAGTGGCTTATGTGTTACTGATGAATAATATAATATAGAAGCATATATTATTTGTTACTACAGAAAAACCATAAAGCAGCAAACTGGATTTGAACCAGGACCACTTAAATAGCACCTTTTCGTCTAGCAACTAGAGTCAACAAATTTTCAGTCTTCGACCACATCCATTATGACTCTCGTTATGATTGTTAAATTTAAAAAAAATAAAAAATATATGCAAATATGTTTCTTATAATATAGCGATGACTTTGTAATTTCAACATATCGACCAACAACAAATAAAAAAAAAAGATTACCTTTTGAACCGAACACCCACGAATACAGTCCATCCCACAATATATTTCGTGCCCGTACATATAGAGGTATACAAGTATACAGAACATAGTAAACAATAATAGCTTTATAAAAAGTTGCGTACTCTCATGTGTGTCAAGTGACATATTATTTTTGGAAGACAGTGATCTCAATGTTTACCGGAGAATGTGTATCGCCCAATCATTATAATTTAAGAATACACCAGAAACGCAGGTGAACACAGTATTATATGAATATATCGTGGCAGAAAAATACACGGCATTAGCAAAAGGTACGTAGAAATAATAGTAAACCCGTTAAAAAAAACAGTAAACTCCCATCGGAACGCAAAAAAAATATTTAAATGCCTAAGTATTTTTTGACAGTTTGTGCAGTGTGCAGAGGTCAGATGTAAAAGGTTAACTACCCGTATCCATTCAGTGATGTAGTAACGTATGAAGGTTAATGTCTAGAGAGTATAATACTGTGTGATTATTGCATCAATACTCGATCAATGTCGATTTTTGACAGCAATTATCAACTTTTAAGATCTCGCATAGCGACTGTATGGTGGTGGTGGCATTTAACTGTAAGTACAACTACAAATATTGTTTTATCCTTTAATCAACTTATGAAGTCATCAATGATTTACCTTTTCTTCCCTTGCCCCATTTTCTATATATTTGTCAAGTACCAGTTCATGATGATAAGTTATTGCCGGGCAGGCCATTGAACTATCTGCGATCACTTTATCATTTGACTTTGTACAATCTCCGATCTTTCCCACTTATGCAGCGCTATCCATGACATCCTGTCACATACTCCGCATCAATGCGTGTATCATGCATATCCCGTTTCCAGTTTTTCTATGTTCCAAATTGCATGTCGATCCTCAGATTACTCCCAGACTGTAATTCTCTATAAAGTAGATATTTCGATATTCTGCCATCTTCCATCCTCCTAGTGTGTCCCATCTATATGAGTCTATGCACAATAAGCACCGAAAATACTGTAAAATTGTCTATTATGTGCAAATACATCAGTATTATTGTGACTTTGTCATGTAATCTAACCCTATACATTATACTTAGACACAATATGTGAAAACTGTTTTGTTGCCTCGCCTGGTTCATATAGATTTCCCATGGCTCATGCCATAGAGGAGGGTGCTGGAGATATTGTCTACTATGAATAGCAGTTAATCCCACGACTAAACACTGCAAGACATTCACACTTCCACATAGAATACACTACAGATGAACATTCACCATAACGTCAGCATATCATCTCACATTTTGTCATTCTCGCTTCCAGGCTTCCAGGCTTCCAGGCTTCCAGGCTTCCAGGCTTCCAGGCTTCCAGGCTTCCAGGAACTAGTCGCAGATCACAAAGGTCACAATATCATAGAAAATCTCCAGATCATTAAGTCACAATATCATAGAAAATCTCCAGATCATTAAGTCACAATATCATAGAAAATCTCCAGATCATTAAGTCACAATATCATAGAAAATCTCCAGATCATTAAGTCACAATATCATAGAAAATCTCCAGATCATTAAGTCACAATATCATAGAAAATCTCCAGATCATTAAGTCACAATATCATAGAAAATCTCCAGATCATTAAGTCACAATATCATAGAAAATCTCCAGATCATTAAGTCACAATATCATAGAAAATCTCCAGATCATTAAGTCACAATATCATAGAAAATCAAATCATTAGGTCACAATATCATAGAAAATCTCCAGATCATTAAGTCACAATATCATAGAAAATCTCCAGATCATTAAGTCACAATATCATAGAAAATCTCCAGATCATTAAGTCACAATATCATAGAAAATCAAATCATTAGGTCACAATATCATAGAAAATCTCCAGATCATTAAGTCACAATATCATAGAAAATCTCCAGATCATTAAGTCACAATATCATAGAAAATCTCCAGATCATTAAGTCACAATATCATAGAAAATCAAATCATTAGGTCACAATATCATAGAAAATCTCCAGATCATTAAGTCACAATATCATAGAAAATCTCCAGATCATTAAGTCACAATATCATAGAAAATCTCCAGATCATTAAGTCACAATATCATAGAAAATCTCCAGATCATTAAGTCACAATATCATAGAAAATCAAATCATTAGGTCACAATATCATAGAAAATCTCCAGATCATTAAGTCACAATATCATAGAAAATCTCCAGATCATTAAGTCACAATATCATAGAAAATCTCCAGATCATTAAGTCACAATATCATAGAAAATCTCCAGATCATTAAGTCACAATATCATAGAAAATCTCCAGATCATTAAATTACAATAGCATAGAAAATCTCCAAATCATTAAGTCACAATATCATAGAAAATCTCCAGATCATTAAGTCACAATATCATAGAAAATCTCCAGATCATTAAGTCACAATATCATAGAAAATCTCCAGATCATTAAGTCACAATATCATAGAAAATCTCCAGATCATTAAGTCACAATATCATAGAAAATCTCCAGATCATTAAGTCACAATATCATAGAAAATCTCCAGATCATTAAGTCACAATATCATAGAAAATCTCCAGATCATTAAGTCACAATATCATAGAAAATCTCCAGATCATTAAGTCACAATATCATAGAAAATCTCCAGATCATTAAGTCACAATATCATAGAAAATCTCCAGATCATTAAGTCACAATATCATAGAAAATCTCCAGATCATTAAGTCACAATATCATAGAAAATCTCCAGATCATTAAGTCACAATATCATAGAAAATCTCCAGATCATTAAGTCACAATATCATAGAAAATCTCCAGATCATTAAGTCACAATATCATAGAAAATCTCCAGATCATTAAGTCACAATATCATAGAAAATCTCCAGATCATTAAGTCACAATATCATAGAAAATCTCCAGATCATTAAGTCACAATATCATAGAAAATCTCCAGATCATTAAGTCACAATATCATAGAAAATCTCCAGATCATTAAGTCACAATATCATAGAAAATCTCCAGATCATTAAGTCACAATATCATAGAAAATCTCCAGATCATTAAGTCACAATATCATAGAAAATCTCCAGATCATTAAGTCACAATATCATAGAAAATCTCCAGATCATTAAGTCACAATATCATAAAAAATCTCCAGATCATTAAGTCACAATATCATAGAAAATCTCCAGATCATTAAGTCACAATATCATAGAAAATCTCCAGATCATTAAGTCACAATATCATAGAAAATCTCCAGATCATTAAGTCACAATATCATAGAAAATCAAATCATTAGGTCACAATATCATAGAAAATCTCCAGATCATTAAGTCACAATATCATAGAAAATCTCCAGATCATTAAGTCACAATATCATAGAAAATCTCCAGATCATTAAGTCACAATATCATAGAAAATCTCCAGATCATTAAGTCACAATATCATAGAAAATCTCCAGATCATTAAGTCACAATATCATAGAAAATCAAATCATTAGGTCACAATATCATAGAAAATCAAATCATTAGGTCACAATTTCATAGAAAATCAAATCATTAGGTCACAATATCATAGAAAATCTCCAGATCATTAAGTCACAATATCATAGAAAATCTCCAGATCATTAAGTCACAATATCATAGAAAATCTCCAGATCATTAAATCACAATATCATAGAAAATCTCCAGATCATTAAGTCACAATATCATAGAAAATCTCCAGATCATTAAGTCACAATATCATAGAAAATCTCCAGATCATTAAGTCACAATATCATAGAAAATCTCCAGATCATTAAGTCACAATATCATAGAAAATCTCCAGATCATTAAGTCACAATATCATAGAAAATCTCCAGATCATTAAGTCACAATATCATAGAAAACCAAATCATTAGGTCACAAAAGCATAGATAATCAAATCATTAGGTCACAATATCATAGAAAAACTCCAGATCATTAAGTAAAAATATCAATAAAAAACTCCAGATCAATAGGTCACAATATCATAGAAAACCAAATCATTAGGTCACAATATCATAGACAAACTCCAGATCATTAGGTCACAATATCATAGAAACACTCCAGATCATTAGGTCACACTATCATAGACAAACTCCAGAACATTAAGTCACAATATCATAGACAAACTCCAGATCATTAAGTCACAATATCTTAGAAAATTAAATCAGCCTCCTCATTGACTGCTTTCCCTCTCTACTGGTAGTGAAAAGAAACTGTTTAAAACACTAACCAATAACTAGTTGTCTCTATGCATCACTAAATCACCTTCATACGACCAGCATCTCTTAAGAATGCCATTGAGCTGCAATGAGTATAACTACTCAGAAGTAATTGGATATAACATATCCAATTATAACATATCCAAAACAATATAATTTTGTCCTTTTGTCCAGGTTTCTAGTACCGACTGCTATGTTAATTAATATTTTCTTAAGCAGATCATGTCCTACAAGACCAACTCCTTATTTATTGACTTGGCTACTCAACTAGTTTACAGGAATTGTGGGACATGTACTACATTTGACACAGAACATATGACATTCACAGTATCAAAGACATCAACTAATTAAAAGAACATAATTATATAATTTTAAATATGTCAGTTTAGTGAACATAGTTAGATAAGTAAATAACGCTGGGTACGTGACAAATTTTAATTAAGTAAACAAATTCAGGTAAGTGAATAAAGTCAGATACATGTACAATGTAAGGTAAGTGAACAAAGTCAGATACCTGTACGCAGTTAGGTAAGAGAACAAAGTCAGATACCTGTACACAGGTAAATGAACAAAGTCAAATTCCTGTACAGAGTTGACTAAGTGAACAAAGTCAGCTACCTGTACAATGTACGGTAAGTGAACAAAGTCAGATACCTATACGCAGTAGGTAAGTGAACAAAGTCAGATACCTATACACAGGTAAAGGAACAAAGTCAGATACCTGTACAATGTAATGTAAGTGAACAAAGTCAGATACCTCTACAAAGTTAGGCAAGTGAACAAAGTCAGATACATGTACAAAGTTAGGTAAGTGAACAAATTCTGATACCTGTACAAAGTTAGGTAAGTTAACAAAATCAGATACCTGTACAAAGTTAGGTAAGTGAACTAAGTCTGATACCTGTACAAAGTTAGGTAAGTGAACAAAGTCAGATACCTGTACAAATTTAGGTAAGTGGTCCAGACAGGAAACAACAATTTGAAAAGAATATGATAAATATAATATTTTTAGTCTGTTACTTTTCTCATACTCCTGCTGGTGACCAGTATGAAGTTCAGAAAACGAAATCCGATTTGTCATTATTTCCACTTCCTGTGCGATATCTGCATCTTTAATCTGGCCATCCGATTACATCATAGCCTCTGGGTAATTTTGACCCTCTGCGTAGGGGGAAGAAAACTCACTTCAAAATATCCTGATCTGGATCATACAACATGCATAGAGTAAGTCATTTTACTCTTATTTTCTGCACTTCTTGGGCCCGGCAACACACATGCGTAATTAACTGGACAAAACTAATGTACTTATTTAAATTTAGAAAAAACAAATGATGTTTTGAAAACTTTCACTAATCGCATAAGAATTCAACCAATTATAAATTTCTGGAAATTGCTGAGCTGGAAACTGTGTGCTTACTCACTAAGAAAATATTAATTATTGCCAAAGCGGAATACTTAAAACATAAAGAAGAATTGAAATAGGATGAACCGAAATGCAAACCTGATTTAGGAACATAAGTAAGTCGCATATGGTAGCTTGAAGAAGACCCATCTTATTATGTGCTTATGTTGGGGATGGGGTGGGGGTCACGAAGCACAGTGTTTAGTGCACTGGTTTCGCATATGAGTGGTCCTGTGTTCATTCCCAGTTGCGGAGGAAATGAACCCAGTTGAGAGGCTTTAATTCGGTACAAGATTAATACAGGACTGCCAGGGAGAGGAGATGGCTACCGCCCTCATATAGTAGATTCACTAAAATGTGACATCGCAATCATCTCACACCCATACCGCATTAATACATAATATGGATTAACTTTACTAATTTTTTACTATTATGTCCTTCAATTATTTTCTATTTATCTAAATCAGATATCCCCAAACTTATCAGGATCGCACTTCATTTTTTAGAAGCAGAGGAACCGCAGCCCTCTTTATTTTAGAGAAGTACATTGTCTTGCATCAATTATACAGTTTTGCTGGCTCATCGGTAATCATCCTCCAAAATTGTCATATATTAACTTTTCTGTACATATTTTCAATAGTCACAGAGTATACTTTGTTTCAAGAGCCAATGAAAATCACGGGAAAACTCAAGAGTGTCATGCTAAAAGATGATTCCCAATTTAATCCAAAGGCCTTATATTATCAAAGATCCATAGCAAAGTAACCAGCGACACCATTGTATAGAGGAAAGGTCGAACGTGATTACATTTTATAGAAGAGTAAGTGGCCATCATACACATCTTATTGAAGTAAAGCTATCTCAGCTATCTGTGGATGCGATTACTTTGAAAGAAGGTACATGCATCTAGTAAACATCATCACAAGTTATAATACATTTTTCGGTATATTATATTTCAATATAGTTTAATTTTTGACATATATTTTGACATTTGTAATGTGGAGGTTGAAATTGCCATCAGTTAATAAACTTCAGAATTTCACGGCTGTGTTTCCGTTAATATAATCTCAAAATCTTATAAATTAAAATTTAATATATTTTCTGTTTGTTTTGATCTTCAAACGAAGAATCACTGAAAACTCCATCTCATAAAAATTGGTTGAAACAAAAGTGAGTAAAACTATAGTTCTTTTCATAATTATAGTTACTCAGATGGAATAATTTTACTGCAAACCTGGTTGTTAGATCGAAAAGTTCTTTCGGATACAGCTTGAATTTGTCCATGACCCTATGAAACTATTATGTCCCCTTATGAAATGTAACTAGATGAATACATTTTTTCTATCAATTATACAATAATAAAACTTTTTTTAATGTACTCAATGTGAAATTTTGACTGTATAATCTAGTCTGTCAGACAGCCAGGTTGATGATGGGAAATACAACTTATATGTTTTGGATTTTTTTCCCTCCAGCTTCATTGGCTGTGAAGCAACATATAAATATACTGGCCAATTAAAAGCATGATAAAATAAGGAGACGTCATCAGTGATTGAATTAAACTGCATTATACGACTTTAAAAAAAAATTCAAGCACTTGAATTCGTCTCGCGATTGAAGGAAAATCACAGTTTTCATGAGTGCGAAATGTGTCACTTTCATTGTTGTTGACAGACTATGCAAATTTATTTTACACAAATATTTTGTGTTGCTCTTTGGTTATTGATTGTGATGAGTTGTCAAGTTTGTCACCAATGAAAATGACGGAAATACTGGGTTATGTTTTAGAAGAGACATTGTCTGGATATCTATATCAGTTTCACTGTTATTTTTGGGGGGTTAGATGATCTAATTGTTCAATTTTAAAATAACACCAAAGCTACATTTTACTCAAGGCGTACCACATATTGCACGCGTTTTTATTGTGGAATCTTGTTTCGTTTCAACACTTTATGTAGGTAGTGAAGAGTTGTATTCAAATATGTGTTTGAAGTATATGCAAAATGTGACTACACAATTGCACAGTTACATTTACATATAAGCAAGGACTGTCTGTATTACGATATACAAAATTCTAAAAAAGAGAACGCAACAGGCTTTCGGTTTAAATAAATGTAACCGTTGGATAAAACAAGACATCAAATATGTAAACCTAGAACAACAGGTCGGAAAAGGAAAACTGACGATTGCAATACAGATGTTATTTTACATGAGATGCTTAAAATGTTTCGAAAAATTGGTGTGGTAACACTAAGTAAATTTAATAAAGTTCGTCTGCCCAGTCAGTGCAATATTAATATTTCTAAAACCGCATTATGGATGGTTTTTTTAGGATAAGCGCTATTAATGTGAAAAAAAGAATAAAAAGCTGCACGATGTAAGAATCTGCGGCTAGTACGTGAGCATAGGATGGAAGATTATGACATAGTATATCTGGATGAATCGTGAGTAAATGCTCACCATATATCTCATAGAGAGTGGCAATCATTTGACGGAACTAAGAAAAGAGAAACTCTAAGCAACAAAGGTTACACATGTCCTTATGTGGTTCAGATGCGCTCCATCTCATTCCCCAAGGCCAGTTTCTCCATCGATGAGGCCTTTACATGTGAATCCCGTAATGTTATTTACGTGATCATATGTAAACGCTGTGGTAAGCAATATATCGGTGAGACTGGCCTTAGACTGAGCGACCGCTTCTGCAACCACTTGCATGCTATCAAACACAGAACACTCACTCCTGTGGCCAATCACTTCAATGGCGATGGCCACCGTGGTGTCCTTGACATTCAGGTCACTGCCATCAGATCCTGCACCACCGATTATAGATCTAGGTACGCCATCGAAAATCGTCTCATTTTCGAGTTGGATACCATCAAGCCATTTGGACTCAATTCCGACCACTCTTTCGCTTAGTTCTCGGTCGTATTGGTCTTTGTTACGTCATCGTTTTGTTCCTCTCGTTCCACCTGTATTATCGTCTTTGTGTACTTCCTGTTCGTATGCTTCCGGTATCTATCTTAGCACCACATTTCACTCGGATACGCATTCATTTTTACTTGTGGTTTTTTTATGTTTGTATGTTATGTCCGTATCTTGAAAAAGGCCTATTGGCCCGAAACGTCGACTTTGTCCTGTGTATTGTCATCTGTAGATTATATTCTGTTTTGTTTTGTTATATGTACCATATTTACATCCGTTAGTGATAGTGTGTAGTGTTTTAGTCATCATTCAGTAGGA
This sequence comes from Meghimatium bilineatum, assembly GCA_034231615.1. Classification (NCBI taxonomy): domain Eukaryota; kingdom Metazoa; phylum Mollusca; class Gastropoda; order Stylommatophora; family Philomycidae; genus Meghimatium; species Meghimatium bilineatum. Next base: position 33,767,942 of record CM067304.1, on the reverse strand, counting down.
CTTCATTACCTGTTTTACACATGAGTATTATTTAACAAAGGTTACGCATTCTAATAGGTCATACAGACAGTAACGCGAATGGTCTTGTCAGTTTTGCAGAACTTATTTTTCAAGAATTATCTACAAATGATAGAGACTATCACACCGATATGAATGGAAATATTTTCAGGAATTGGTTAGTGAACTCACATTTACCAGCGCTGGATTTGCCGTCATGTACTGCTATGGACAATGCCTCTTATCACAACGTAGTAGCAAATGAAGACGCAATTCCCACTTCATCAAACACAAAACAAGAGTCATGACATGGCTTGCAAAAGAAAATGTATCGTTTTGCATCAATAAATTCAAACTAGAGTTGTTAGAACTTGTGAGACGGTCAATGAAGACGAATACTTTTCTAATTGACAAAATCATCGCTGACCATGGTCATACTTGTCTTCAGCTATCACTTTAGCAATCACATCTCAATCCCACTGAACTTGTGTTGGCTGAAGTAAAAGGTCAAGCTGACGCACTAAACAAGACTTTCAAACTTTGTGATGTCATAAACATAACACGATATTCCTCCTAGAAATAGACATTGAGTACTGGAGAAAATTTAGAGAGCATGTGCTTCAAGAGGAAGAGACATATTGGCAACCAGATGCATTGCATATTATCCAGCCATTAACAGTAGTCGATGTTTTCCAGTATTCAGAATCCGTATAAAATAGATGGTGTGCAAATCTCTGTTTTTCTCACATCGACCAAATTTATAATAATATCGCATGTTTATAATAACAAAATCAACTGGAACTTAATTTTTGTGCTTCTCACAACGATTTATTTGCACACCTTTATTTATTAAATGATCAAATACACATATTTCTCTTCAAAATCAGTTAAAAAAAGAAACACATAAGACTCTTAGATCATAAAATATAACAATTGCTTCACATACACTCTGAAGTAATAACTATCTCATATTTATTGTTGTTATAAGATGTTGTGATAAGCCTTTGCATCCACAATTGTGTGTATTATAGTAAAATGTACACTCACTCTCCCCTGAACACCGAATGGTACATGAGAACAGAAAGAAAAGAAGAAGAGTGCTAATTACTTCTGCTTATGCAATACTAAATAGCAAAAAAACGTTTCGTGCATTTTACCAGTCAACCTAACAATTTTTAAAGTATGAATTCTTAAGGTCGTGCTGTGTATACGACTAACTGCGACATATGGTTGCTATGCATCAGGTAGTTTTCTTGAAAATTTACATCAAGTAAGTAACATAAATAATGGAACGAACTAGGACGTTCAGGTTCCAGTTGTTACATGGTAACTGTCACATAGAAGAACTATAGTTATTATCTAAATGGGCAATCATTAACGGGCAATTGTAAATGACTGGATTGATCAATTTGTGAAATATTTCAATAACTCAGCATATAGCAAGATGATATTAATGGACATTTCGGAATGTATGTGTTTGTCTAAAATTGCATTAAAACTGCAAGGAAAAAAACACATTGATAAAATCGCGTTATAGGATATGGAAAGGATATGGACTTCTTGATTGTTGATTAGAAACTGGCCTCACAGCACTTGGGCATTCCCATAAGTGCTCCACCCTCTGTTCCAGCAGCCAACTAACTCGATAGTGTTTCGAGTCTAATGCTGCCGAAACAGACGTCGACATCAGTGCACTACTCTGGCCCATGCGACAGGTTTCTTTGTTGTTCTGCCCACCCACGTCGTGCCCGTCCTAGTTCAAACACAACGTCGGCCTTTCAGAACAACTTCGTAACTGTTATCGAACGTTACGACTACCGGAAAAGTTGTTCTCGCAAGGATATGGACGCCACCAGCTAAACCATTTTCCCACTGAAACCTTACGATAGATCAACATCGAGAACTGAACAAGACAAGATTTATCATCCATCATCCACATTATTGAAGACAGACATCGCCGGTGGCCACTGTGTGTTGATGTATCGCTTGTGGTGTGGTACCCATACGAACCTGACATGTTTGAGTCTGTAGCTTATAGATAGATACATGTGTTTGTCTATTCGTTTCTAACATACGAAGCTGACATGTTTGAGTCTGTAGCTTATAGATAGATACATGTGTTTGTCTATTCGTTTCTAACATACGAAGCTGACATGTTTGAGTCTGTAGCTTATAGATAGATACATGTGTTTGTCTATTCGTTTCTAACATACGAACCTGACATGTTTGAGTCTGTAGCTTATAGATAGATACATGTGTTTGTCTATTCGTTTCTAACATACGAACCTGACATGTTTGAGTCTGTAGCTTATAGATAGATACCTGTGTTTGTCTATTCGTTTCTAACATACGAACCTGACATGTTTGAGTCTGTAGCTTATAGATAGATACCTGTGTTTGTCTATTCGTTTCTAACATACGAACCTGACATGTTTGAGTCTGTAGCTTATAGATAGATACATGTGTTTGTCTATTCGTTTCTAACATACGAACCTGACATGTTTGAGTCTGTAGCTTATAGATAGATACATGTGTTTGTCTATTCGTTTCTAACATACGATAACATGATCAACGTGTGTGATTCTGTGCATTTGTCTACATGCAGAGAAAAATGGGTGTTGGGGGCATGCGAAATATGTGTCTGAAATGTTATATGATATTCCCATCGATTTGCCTGTTGGCTGTGTCATTTGACAAATGTGTTAAGGAAATAACTTTGTCAGCTTATGTTGCTCAAGGAACGTATTTTTCTGTTGGTAATAATATATTGTCAGCTAATTTGTGTGATTCTCCAGTGTTTGTCATTAGTTGCGCAACATCAAATGGGTTCATTATAGTATTGTAATTGTTTACTTGGAAGCATTTTTATTTAAACAAATTACAAACTCTCAACAAGTTTCTGTTTATTTTAATACACATGATACCATTTTGTTATTACATTTATACTTAGATCGCGTATGTTTAGATATTTTATGTTTATATCATGTATGTTTATACAATGTTAGTTTGTATCATGTAAGTTTATATCGATAATTCTTTTATCGCTATTTTAAAGGTTGATTTTTCTTGACTTGATTATGAACTAGAAACAATAAACTGATGACATTCCTCTAAATTTGTAGCTGCCTAGTTCATCTGCGATCTAAGAGTATATTAGTTCACTAGTTACATCTGCGATCTAAGAGTATATTAGTTCACTAGTCACATCTGCGATCTAAGAGTATATTAGTTCACTAGTTACATCTGCAATCTAAGAGTATATTAGTTCAGTGCTTGGTGGTTATGTATTGTTGGTTATGGGTTCGTCGGATCTGTCCAGAAAGGTCTTTCTTTCTTTTCTCCCTAATGATCGTTCGCATTTTGCCACACTATTTACATGCTAATTGATCTGCACATTCATTACAATTGTAAATATTGCAATTTCTACTTGCACATACTTAGAATGCACAGCGTGTTGAAATATGGACACACGTAGAACACACAGAATGTTGAGATATGGACATAGTAGAACACGCAGAGTGTAGAGATGTAGGCATACTTAGAACATGCAGAGTGTAGAGATATGGACATACTTAGAACACGCAGAGTGTAGAGATATGGACATATTTAGAACACGCAGAGTGTAGAGATATGGACATACTTAGAACACGCAGAGTATAGAGATATGGACATACTTAGAACATACAGAGTGTAGAGATATGGACATACTTAGAACACGCAGAGTGTAGAGATATGGACATACTTAGAACATACAGAGTGTAGAGATATGGACATACTTAGAACATACAGAGTGTAGAGATATGGACATACTTAGAACATGCAGAGTGTAGAGATATGGACATACTTAGAACATACAGAGTGTAGAGATATGGGCATACTTAGAACATGCAGAGTTTAGAGATATGGACATACTTAGAACATACAGAGTGTAGAGATATGGACATACTTAGAACACGCAGAGTGTAGAGATATGGGCATACTTAGAACATACAGAGTGTAGAGATATGGACATACTTAGAATATACAGAGTGTAGAGATATGGACATACTTAGAACATACAGAGTGTAGAGATATGGACATACTTAGAACATACAGAGTGTAGAGATATGGACATACTTAGATCATACAGAGTGTAGAGATATGGACATACTTAGAACATACAGAGTGTAGAGATATGGACATACTTAGAACATGCAGAGTGTAGAGATATGGGCATACTTAGAACATGCAGAGTGTAGAGATATGGACATACTTATAACATGCAGAGTGTAGAGATATGGGCATACTTAGAACATACAGAGTGTAGAGATATGGACATACTTAGAACATACAGAGTGTAGAGATATGGACATACTTAGAACACATCATAATGCGATATATGACACTCGTATTACTTGTATGTATGAAACTGATCACCATATATTACTTATTAATATTGCGTTGCTTTTTAAGCTTCTGAAAAACAGAAAGTTAGTGTTTTTGTGAACATGATACAGAGCTATGTTATGGTTATGCAGTGGCGCGTATGGCCATGTGGTTAGAATGCCGTTCTCCGAACCTTGAAGGTATCGTGTTCATTCCACGGTTGAGACAGGATTTTTTTATTTCTTTCGGAGATACAATCAAATTCATTCCTGTACAATTTCCCGACGTCTGCTATCGCAATGCGGCCTTTATTTCCACAGCCCATAGAAAATCCCCCTGCACCCTTTCACAGGAAACAACATAGTTTATCTGTGAACAGAACTCACCCCATTGAAAATCTCCCTGCACTCCTTCACAGGAAACAACATAGTTTATTTGTGAACAGAACTCACCCCATAGAAAATCTCCCTGCACTCTTTCACAGGAAACAACATAGTTTATCTGTGAACAGAACTCACCCTATAGAAAATCTCCCTGCACTCCTTCACAGGAAATAACATAGTTTATCTGTGAACAGAACTCACCCCTTCATCAATGTCATTATCTGCTAGGAAAAAAATACTTCAGTTTTATGTTTACATAATACACTTTTTAGCTATGTGGTGGAGAGGTTCAGTGCGCGTGTGTGATAGCCAAGGTACCGGTTCAAATAACGTCGCAGAATTTGTGCATCTATAATGTTCATAAAGGCAAACTACAAAATGTGAATACTGCCACGAAAATTACTAGAATCGAAATTTAGTGGGTTGATGGCTGCAAGCTGAAGAGAATATACTGCAATTTGTTTACAGATAATTTCATATCATTATTGTCATTTACAGTAAGTCTCGCAGTCAACCAGAGATGTCTCACAGTTAACCCGAGATGTCCCACAGTCAACAGGAGATGTCTCACAGTCAACCCGAGATGTTTCACAGTGAACCCGATATGATTCACAGTCAACCTGAGGTGTCTTACAGTCAAACTGAGGTGTCCCACAGTCAACCGGAGATGCCTCACAGTCAACCGGAGATGCCTCACAGTCAACCCGAGATGTTTCACATTCAACCCGATATGATTCACAGTCAAACTGAGGTGTCTAACAGTCAACCTGAGATGTTTCACAGTCAACCTGAGATGTTTTAAAGTCAAACCCAGATGTTTCTCAATGAACCCGAGATGTCTTACAGTCAACCCGAGATGTTTCGCAGTCAACCCGAGATATTTCACAGTCAACCCGATAGGAATGTTCGTTTAAAGACAATGCGCTTTCTAAAAAAACACAATTCACTGTATTGTATTGCTTTGTCGATAGCGGTGCAGATGGCGGTAAAATGGTCACATATGTTTGATTATGGCTATTTTTAATGTTGATGAGAGGAATTCGTACCGTAAAGTACAACAATCCTACTAGCGATATTGCTACGGGCGCCTAGCATACAGTGGACGTAGGAAAATAAAATAAACATATTAGTTACCGTCGCAGAAATCGGATGTACTGTACCAATGGCGCAAATCAAACAGCAACACATCGAATTTCTATTCTCTGTACTTCAACCAGCTGGACATCTTTGGGACCATCCAGCTGCATAATAGATTAAGGAATCTAATAGTAAAGTAAGAAAACACTAATAAACACAGTTTATGTTCAATCTCCTTTCAGTCAATTTGTTTACAATATAATTCCTCTACTGTTGCTGTTATCGATATTAATATGATTATTTTTCTTAAATTATATCCAGTCGGATATATCACAGACATCTAGACACTGCCAGAAACACATCACACTTTAGGGGTATTTCCATGGAGATTTCTTGTTGACCCATTCTCACTAGTGTAACCTAGACAACAAGTACTTCTACAAGACAATTATTCACGTAATCTTGTGCATCGTAACTTATATTTGTATATCCCACTAGTCCGTGACTTTTGTTGTGACTAGCGACACAAAGTATACCCAACGTGACCGATGATCTATGGTATCAGCCAAGAGCAGTTACGCTGTGCGAGCACAGCATGCCTATTCTGGAGAACTTAGGAAATTATTGTACGCGAAATCCCGACAATTTTTCTTGTCAAAATTGATTCTTTCAGTCACGTTTTAGAAGCTTGTTTCATATCTTTAGGTATGTCTAGATGTATGTGCTTATGTAGTTAGAATGTAGATGTGTTCTACCACCATTCTTACCTGTTAAATTTATCATTTGTATAATACTGTTTATTTGCCAATTGTCTAATTGTGTGATGATTCTCTACAAACTCTAGGAAATCACGACTTTAAAATATTACATCCATAATTGATGTAAGTATGTTTCAATGGAAAGAAAATACACTTCATCATTGGGGTGACTTTAAATGATTATTTTTGGGTCTATCCATTTATCCATCCACACAACGATCGTCTCATCCATCCATATATCTTTCTATCTATCAGACACGAACATTCTTCAAAAATCCCGTATGCAAAGCATCCATACCTTGTTAATTAATTAATATGGACTGGCCATATCGTAATATGGCAGACAAGCGTTTCCCAAATATATTTTTCTATGGGGAACTGTGCGATGGTAAACGTTCAAGTCGAGAACATAAAAAGCGCTTCAAGTATTACGTAAGGAATTCTACCAAATAATGTAGCGTTGAGAAGTACTTCTTCGAGACTAGAGCTGTTGATTGTTCATATTGGCACACTCAGATCACCGTTGGCACCACAAAATTTGAAAATGAAATAACATTGTGGGCAATCTACAAGAGACAGAAATGGAAGGAACGATTTGAAAATGCTTCCTCTCCGGACCCTCTGTACTCACGAACGCATTGAAATAGATCTCTCCTGGAAAGAATCGGACTCTTCGAGGATATACAAACTAACAAACCTAAATAGACAATCACAAATGTTTTGTTTTTCATCATTTCTCACATGTTATTGTTTTTCATGCCATGCCCATCGGCGATAGTCGATAGCTAAGGTGGAATAGCATCTATATTCCATCCATCCATACATCTATCTATATCCCTATTTGTCTAGCTGCCTGCTTGTCCGTATGTCTATATATCTAATCTATCATCTATCGAAACATCCATCCATCCAATCGATCTGTCTGCCTGTCTAATGTAATCTAATATAATATAATTTAATATAATTTAATCTATCTAAGATATATATATATATATATATCTGTATGTCTATGTCTCTATGTTCCTTCCGCGCCGCATACTGTACATATTTCAGAAACAGATGCGCTCCAGTTCGAGCAGTGTGATGATTATCTGTCTAATCCGTGAATGTTGTTGAGACTCATAATCACTCCCAATTTGATTGTTGTTCTGCGTAGAGTTTCTCTTGTTCTTCCTCTTTTTGTTATGCAATCTGGTACCCATTTTAATTCTTGTAGTGGAAGTCTGATTTCATTCATTCTTAGTACATATTCGATATAAGTCTAATTTTTTCTTCTTATTGATGTAAATATACATTGATGTTTGGTGGCTTCACTTACTTGGGGGTGCAAAGGGAACGCACTGCTTTCGGCGAACCCAGGGTTAGCAGATAACCAAGATCCCAAATGTACCTCCTCGCGGTGCACTCTGGAAACAGAAACAGCAGCTCGAGCTGATTCTGGCCAAATCATTTGGGGATCGTGTCCGAAAATGTGGAGGTAGCAGATTGAAAGAGATTTGACTGCATAAAGGACAGGCAATATCTCCGACACCACCAGCAACACCACATACAGCGACACTGTCGACATACAGTGAAGCTAGTTAGTCCAGTCCGAACATTGGAGTGGCGACTAAGAAAGAAAAATCATGAAAAGGTGGATGCATGGCGAAAGACAGAAAGATTTCATACTGAGTACAATGAAAAAGTGAAAGGGCAGAACAGCGCTAGAGGGCAGCGCCAACTGCAAATAGAAAGTGAAAACGATTAAGGAAATAGGAACTACAAACACTGTTAGCTCGAGACAAGCTTATAGGTACCTGTTTTCCTTATAGGCAGAGACCCATACCCAATAATGGGCGTCTAGCACATCAAAAGACCTGGACTAACACTATTGTCAAGTCTTCCTATACCGGAAACATGCTCGCGAAGAGAAAGGTTTGCAATACCAGATAGGCTCAGGCAAAAAGGGACAAAAATGGCACTCCTGGCCCAACTCTACTGTCAAGCTTTCCTATACCGGAAGTACACTTGCAGAGAGAAAGGATTCCGTACCCGATGGGATCAGGCACAAAACAGACAAAGATTTAGCCCTGACCCAACTATTCTGTCAGGTGTTCCTATACCGGAAACACACCTGCAGGGAGAAAGGGTTCAGTACCTGATGGGTTCAGGCGCTATTGGGACAAGGTCGCTCAGCTCGAGAACGCCTTGCTCTCAAGCGCGTGGTGTGAGACTCGAACTTGGACGAGGGGTTCACAATGTCGGTAAACGACACCTCGGCTAAGAAGGTGAAAGAGCCAGGCTCCAACTCTTCTGGTGAGTTCTTCCTCATAAGGAACAAGGCTCACGGATGAGAAACGGTTTAGTATCTGAAGGGCACAGGCACAGTACGTCCAATTACACGAGGCAAGTTCACAGACAGTGGAACACCTCGTGCGAGACAGACGTGAGCAAAATGTCTGGAAGAAGAGTCACAGACACGCGTGCCTGGCGACAGATAGGGAGGCTGTCACAGGTTAGGATAGCTAACCCGAATCGTCGAGACATGCCGAAATCGGATGTGCTAGGCCTACAAGGTGCATAACGGTAGCACAATGTAAACACGCTCCCGGCGGAAATCGCATGGATATCCATGCTGGTTACAATGGAGCGAACGCAAAACAAACATTCACATACTTGCTTGTTTGAGGTGAATTCCACCCATCCAATATTTAATAGTTTTTCTCGCCCGTGTGTTGCCAGGACCCGAAAGGGGAGCAAAGAATAGTAACACTTTTACCTTTCACGCATGTCGTAAAAGGCGACTAAGGAGGTTATGGTATGGAGTTGGCTGTCCCATCCCATATAGGGCCAGCGACCCAAAACCATGCTGAAGCCGGATGTGTCAGGCCAAAAGGCGCAGATATCGCATAAATGCTGTAAACCATGGCACAACTCATTCCGTTCTCCGGACTACATCCTGCTAATTTGCAGGAGTTTGAGAACGAACGCAGAAGAAAAAGAAGAATAGTTTTCTAAGACATGTATTTTCAATTGAATTAATTTTTTTTCTCCGGTGCTTTTGTTAAATTGCAACGTTCGCAACCATATGTTAATACGGTTATCACACATGAGTTGAAAGTTGTAGTTTGAATATTAACTGAGATAAAAATTGGGGTGGAGCTTACTCTTACATTTACTTGTTACTTGAACTCTACAACAGCCACCCCCTCCTATATATACGCGATAGCTGTAGTTTAAACACACCACGTGCTAATGACCGTTTCTGTGAAGCACATTAGTTTTTCTACAACTGAGAAAATCAATGAACGATAAGGCAGAGTGTTACAAAGGGAAATTGGAAAGAAATATGCAGAACTTCATAGCTTGAACAAAATGTCAACATCGTGTCTAATAGATGACACTCTATACAGACATTTATTGAGGTAGATAGTACATTATTCTATCTAAACATGTATTTATTGCAATAGATGCTAAACTATACGAAACATTATTACATCATTATAATAACGATTATTATTGAAAGAACAAGTGAATAGAACAAGTGGAGGATACTAGTGACTGACATCGTCTGCAGATTTTCTCAAACTCATATCAGTTAGCAGGATGCATTCCGTGTAGTGACTGCTACGGTATTTGACGACTTTTCTGAACTATTTGCTTTCTGTGGCACGATTCATTCAGTTTTTTAAATAATATTTTTGTTTTATTTTGACATTCTCTATGATGAGATGATGATAATGATAGTGTTGAGACTAACAATGATAATGATAGTGGTGACATTAACAATGATAATGATAGTGGTGACATTAACAATGATAATGATAGTGGTGAGATTAACAATGATAATGAGGATGCTTATAACAATGATATTAATGATAATGATTGAACATAAAGTCAGCATGGGTGAGTCACTCATGTAGAATTTTGTCATGGAGGAATTTTAGTGAAATTTGATCTTTTCCACCCTGGCATTACTTTCAACTGACTTCTGTTTTCCTAGCATTATATTGTTGATGGCGATGCAGTGATAGGTTCGTAAATCAGAAGACAGAAGACAAACAGAATGTGGACCAATCCCTTTTAACTAACATCTATTCACCTCGCAAAATGAGTTCACGCGGTTTTCGTATTCAACCAAACACCATTTCTAAAACCATGATGTGATGTTAATCAAGACTTACAATGTGTAAAAACTCAAGTGACTATGAATATGGATCGACCGGTCAACACACAGATAACATCAACAACACACACAATGCATATGTATGCAAATTCCACGAGTACCACGAACATTTAACGCCACTAGTGCGTATTATTAAGCAAAAGTACTATAATGACCGTTAGGCCAACGTGTAACATAAATAACATACACTGTCTACATTAACCGGTTAGTCAAAACATACAAGAAAATTTTACTCATGATGTAACATGGGAAACATAATATAATTCAGAAGCATCGATGAGCTGCCTTGAAAAAAATCAACTAGGCCTCAATGTTATACGGTTGAACACGTTCTTAAGTTGTTGTTCTCGATTTATCTTGCTTCATGTAACTATGTTATCCATACCTCTCGGTCTTATAATGAGTACAAAAAAACAAAGAGTGTATTTTTCTGATATTATAAAGTAACCCTTGTCTCGCATTTGACTTTCATCTCTTCCTTGTTATTCTATTTACATGCTTATGAAACTGTCGCCATCCTTCTAGATAACTACATCACTGTTGCCTCGAGTTTTCTATTATCCTGTTTCAATCAATATCAATCAATAAAACCCATAACCCTTCAGGGTCGTAGGGGTACCACATTGGAAGCTTCAGCACACAGAGTCCTCCAGCGAATTCTATCCTCAGCGATGCGGATGAGTGTGGAAATATCTAGCCCTGTCCATTCCTTGATGTTGTCTGTCCATGTCGTTATTTGCCCTCCTCTGCTTCTTCCACCCTCGACAGTTCTCTGCAGTATTGTTTTTGACAAGGAATCGTGCCTGCATACATTTCCGAAACATGCTAGTTTTCAAGTATAAATGCTACAGGCTTTCGAGTATAAATGCTACAGAAAAATTCTACGAATTTCCTATAGGGAACATAAGACCAATGTGTACGTAAGAAATAAAGTAGAGATGTGTGCAGGTGTCCAGGAGCCATTGGTTATCCTGTTTATTTATTGCCAAAGATTCGCATCAATATGTTGGAATATGTTACGAATAACTCTCTTCCTCACATCTAATAATAGGGATATATTGCACAGTATATTTCTCATGTATATCAGTGTTTCCTTTGCCTCCCTTATTATGTTTCGTATCTCTATTGAACTTCTTCCAAATGATGTCAATGTTGTTCCTGAATATGTGAATTAGTGAATTAGTTTGAGGTCACCAAGAAATTTACATTTCTCTGAAATGTGTGTTGTTGTTGTCTGTGTTGATCACCCGGTCTGTATTCATAGAAATATGAGAGTATACACGTTGAGTCTTCACAAAATTGGAACCTTTATTTTAGGGATATGTATTCGCGGAATGCGGAAAACGTTGACTCAAGTTTGTGAAGTAAATAGATTTCATCCTAATGGAAATAGTTCAAACTATGTCTGCTGCCTTCTGATTTCCTCTATAATTTCTGGATGTTTCCTAGTAATATTATTCATTTTCTAATCATTGTAAATCCAGTATAACTGTTTTATTTGATATTGCTGTGAACTGCTATGTTACCAGATGTATAGTTTTCTTCTCCAGAAGGGCACTTAGTCGTGACGTGTTTTCAATCTCGAGATATGCTTGTGGATACAAGGATTGGTATTTTCCTAGGAGATACAAGTGGCTTAGCGTTAATAGACGAAAACACGCTCGGAGATCCCTCTCCTGATTGTCAAGCGCCTATTATCCCCATATTGTGTTGTAGCATCCACACTTGCCGTTGATCATAGGGGTTTGTGAAGGAGATGTAGGCTGCGATCAAGAACCAGGTGTGTTGCTCTGGTCGAGGTATAGTCATGTCTAATCAGGATGACCTTGATGTTGTCGCATTATTAAACAATTTAAATAATGCAAAACATGTATAATTGTTCGCTATACAAACTACAGAAGATAATGGCTGCGTTATTCTTATTTAAAACTTATCCACCTTTGTTTGAAACAAGACCACTCCAGTGATGTTGGAAGCCAAGATCCTTTGGTATGAAAAAAAAATTGACAATTACGTCACGTCATTCATTGCTGAAGACCAAGAGGGAAACGCCGTTGATCTTTTCATATCTAAGGAATTATCTTTCAATAGATAGTCAGTACGCTTACTTCAGATAAATTATACGCTTAAAAATAATGTATGATGACGAGGCGAAAAAGGGACATTCCCTATCTATAACAACATTATCTCTGCATAGGTATATGTTATTAGTTTTTCTGTGTAATTAATAGGGCAGTAATAACACCTACTCAAATAACATGAAAATATTAAGACCTTCTCCATCTAAAGTTTCTGGAATTAGTATATGAATATTATACTATTATAATATTATAATATTAAAGATTGTAGTAAAGATTCCTCCTAGAATATATTGAATAGTTTAATTAAACAGTACCGATTTATTGATAGCATCCTACTAGAAAATGAACTTCATAACATATATGCAGATGAGACAACGCGTTTACCCCCTAGAGAACTCCTAGAATATTTTGTTATAAATGGTCTAGACTAAATCTATCAAGAAGTAGCAAAACTATACTGCGTTTAGTGTTGACTATACCTACCACTACAGCTAGCAGTGAAAAAAGTATGAGCATCCTGAAGAGAATCAAACCATATCTCAGAAATTCTACGAACAACAATCGTCTGTCATGTTTGAATTCCTTTGCGATTCAAAGGAAACGTATCTTATTAAGTGCCATTTCATTAAAATCAATATTTATGGGAGATGGTATGGGAACTACCTCGTTGAGAAAAATGGTTGGGTTTGTATCGACTTTGCGGTTAAGTCCCATTGCAATTACTAAAGGTCATGTTAGATCTGTTAGGTGGGGAGTTTAAACACTCCAAATCCCCCCATCTCCATCTACTGGTCTGGGTACCGAACATTTTGGAAGAAAAGAAGAATATATGCCTGGAGCTGCATTATAAGATTATATAACGTATGTTTATGAAACTAAATATTTTATTTAGGGCTGTAAATACGTGCTTCTGGTAAATACGTGTTTATGGTGTGAAAAAATGGGGTTAGAACTAACTACCTGCTAAAAAACGGTCACTATACGTCCTTACTATAAAAATTCCCGCAACGCCACTGGCAGATACAAGGGTAGATTCTATCCTAGCTAATACAAGGATTAATACCCGTCCAGCAAAAACACGAATAGATTCATTCTCAGCATATATAAGGATCCATTCCCTCCCAGCAGGGACAATGATGGATTTCCTCCCAGCAGGGACAATGATGTATTTCCTCCCAGCAGGGACAATGATGGATTCCCTCCCAGCAGGGACAATGATGGATTCCCTCCCAGCAGGGACAATGATGGATTCCCTCCCATCAGGGACAATGATGGATTCCCTCCTAGCAGTGACAATGATGGATTCCTTCCCAACAGATGCAATGATTGATTCCCCACCAGCATATATAATTAGGCAATGCCTCCCGTCAGAGACAATACATGATTTCCTCCCAGAAGAGACAATGAATGATCTCCTCCCAGCAGAGACAATGAATGATCTCCTCCCAGCAGAGACAATGAATGATCTCCTCCCAGCAGATACAATGAATGATCTCCTCCCAGCAGAGACAATGAATGATCTCCTCCCAGCAGAGACAATGAATGATCTCCTCCCAGCAGAGACAATAAATGATCTCCTTCCAGCAGAGACAATGAATGATCTCCTCCCAGCAGAGACAATGAATGATCTCCTCCCAGCAGAGACAATGAATGATCTCCTCCCAGCAGAGACAATGAATGCTCTCCTCCCAGCAGAGACAATGAATGATCTCCTCCCAGCAGAGACAATGAATGATCTCCTCCCAGCAGAGACAATGAATGCTCTCCTCCCAGCAGAGACAATGAATGATCTCCTCCCAGCAGAGACAATGAATGATCTCCTCCCAGCAGAGACAATGAATGATCTCCTCCCAGCAGAGACAATGAATGATCTCCTCCCAGCAAATACAATTATTGAATCCCTCCCAGCAAATACAATTATTGAATCCCTCCCAGCAAATACAATTATTGAATCCCTCCCAGCAGAGACAATGATGGGTTCCCTCCTAACTGATACAACAACTTATTCCCTCCCAGCAGATACAATTATTGAATCCCTCCCAGCAAATACAATTATTGAATCCCTCCCAGCAGATACAACAATTTATTCCCCACCAACAGACAGAACATATGTTTTTAGAAAGATTCCTCACAGTGGAGAAGATGTTGTAGGATAATAATTGGAAAGCCCGACATTCATGTAGTCGCTTCTTGCGACATCCATGATGTGTGACAATGTTACTATTATTTGCTCGTCTGGGTTACTCCAGTAACTCAATATGCGCTGAAAATGATAGCAAATTTTCAGAATCTGGTAACTAACATGCGATGGAAAGGATAGAAAACTTCCTGACTGTAAATCACATGCGCTGGAAGGGATAGAAAACTCACCGCAATTACACTTAACCACATCCTACGACACGTATTCCATTTCGCTGTGCTATTCTCTCACAAGGCAGCACATGTGTTCATTGTTTTCAGAAACAAGTATCGCAGCACAATGTTGTATCAATATAAGAGACTTCATAACACTTGTATTTTAAATCTGCCAAACACAAATTACTTTCAGAAGTCATTGATAGAGACAGTTATTTTCTTCACTAAATTGAAGAATGCTTGAATAAAATATCAAGATCACACTCCAAGTTGGACGGAAATGTTAATAGCACTTAATCACGTACGCTGCGTTTAAAAAAAAAAGTCTGGTTATGTTCGTAATTGTTATTGCGTACTTATGCTAACATTGATTTTTGCGTTACTTCCTTTCTCATGTTATTGTTTTATTTGTTTAGTGGCATGTCAATCAGTTGAACTACTAAATACTATCATTACAACTGACTAACCCTCTTATCTGTTCGTTATATATTGCTGTTATACGCAAATAGTTTACAACCCTCAAGCAGGCTATTATTTTGACAACTTCTGTTTTAACGAATTTTGTTATTTTGATGAGTACGATTTTGACGACTATTATCATTTCGATGAATGAGATTTGGATGAATTATGTTATTTTTACAACTGATGTCTTTACAATTTCTATTGTTTACCAATGCTGTTATTTTAACGACTAATATTTTTGTTTTTGCTAACACTGTTATTGTAAACGGAATAATTCAGAAAAGAGGGATTAGGGATTGAATTATTGACGTTAAAGGGATTATTACCTTTTTTACATAGAAAATTACAGTTTTTAAGTGATAATGGACTAAGGGAAACAAATCGATAACTATTCGCATACAATCAAGTACAAGGTATATACGGCTTGGAGAAAAAACAGATTGCACAGGAATCTTGTGAACGGGTTGAAGACGTGCGTTGAGAAGATTTTCTTCTAAACGAGGAAATTCATAAACAGAGTGAGGGTAAATATGTTTTGACACAGGAGGTGAATTTAAATAGACGAATTTGAACCTGGTAAAATAAATATTGGAGACAAACATAGTGAGCAAGTAAAGAATTCAGTACAAAAATCACAAGGAATTAGATTAGCACCGTGTGAACAAGACGAGTCGTAGAGAAAATATTACTGAACGATAATCAGGTTTCCCGAAGTACCTTAAGTTGGTAGGAGCTAAAAACTAATTAACAGCCCCAAATATGTAGGGCGAAGAATTGAAACTGACTTCCTTCATGGATAGGTATGTTTAGTTTGATTGTGGAATAGAATGTGTGTGAAGTCGTTTCATGAACACAAGTGTTTTGTTTTTTTCATAGTTGGGCGTACTTTTGAAATTGACTAAAGTCATCACCATTATCATGTCTTAGGAAAGAAACCTCACTGTTATTATTATTCAACAGCAATAAGAAGCAGAATAGGGCAAGCAAAAACTAAATTCAGAAAAATAAAAAATATATTGCGTAATATGATATTCTCATTAGAGGTGAGAAAGAGAGTTCTGCGGTGCTATATACCTTCTATACTAACATGGATGCGAGTCTTGGACAATAAACAATCTGGAAAGTGGAAAATTAGAAGCAAATGATAAGTGGCTTCTATAGAAGAATGCTGATAATACAATGGGCAGCCAGAAAAACTAATGTGGAAGTGTCGAAGGAGTCAAATGCGAAAACGGACCTCAATCAATAATATAAGAAAAAGACAATCTTCATTTTTTTGGCCCCTTCATAGTCCGGCTCTGTGACGAAGTGGTACAGAGCGCGTCTGTGACGGCAAAGGTACCGAGTTCGATCCTCACCACAGGCAATTGTCCATCCTGACCGTTCAATAAGCAATGGCAACCTACTGAACGTATTTATATTGCCTAGAAAATCACCACAGCCAACACATGCTGGGTTGATAGCTACGTCCTGGATAGGATATGCTACCAATTTCATAAGACAGGCAACCTTGGAGAACATAGTCAAAACAGGCAAGATTAAAGGCAACAGAGACAGAGGGCGGTAACGTGAGAAAATAGCCAGTTTGATAACCTGGCACGGATGGGAAACAATAATGATCTTGATACATAATACTATGGACAGAGAACTATGGAGAGCCATGATCGCCTACGCCAGCATGGCACCTGGTGATGATGAGGAAGGAAATGTAATTGACAGATATTGTAATTGTCGTCGAATTAAGTGAAATTTCGTAGTCAAGTCGTTTCCAGTACTTTATGCACGAGAGAGCTCTCTCATCTGTTTCTGCGGTTATATTATGTCAAGAAAGCTATTTGTTATTGAAGATCTGCATCTTCTATGCATCTGAATTGAAGCTATCAATCAAGATATATTTTGTTAAAGTAAACCACATATTTTGGAACTACAATGTGTATAAACAGACCAATACCTGAAGTGATAGTTGAAGCCTAGTAGGCGGGGTAGCTAGTTACACAAGCCATAACCTACGTAATATTCTTGGAAATAAACAATGAGAAGGGGCTGACAGCTCCACTCAAAGAAATTCCGGCAAGATGGAATATGTCAAAGAAGTCAAGTTAGTGACAATGACATTTTATTTATACAGTCTGGACCAATGAAATAGAAGAATCTCCAAGACAGGATGTGAGAAATTATGTATTGACGAACATGAATACAAGATCAATTGTGAAAATTCGTAGAAATCTCATGATTGTGGACTTTATTGTTGTTGTGTCAGAATATGAAATTGTGATTGGTAACATTATGCATCAAGGAATCTTTATTGTTGATATCTAATTATAACTCGTGAAGTAGGGAAGAAATGAAATTTGAATCAAGATAATCTTTGTTGAGATAATCAAGATTATCTCTGTTGTCTACGTCAGTTGTTAGTAAAAAAGGGAATTAATTAAGGAAATTAGCTTAGAATGTTATCTCAAGAATCAACCAACATTCAAGTGCCTGGTTAAAGGAGATTTGAATTTGTCTGAACAACGAAATTTGATATTGGCAATTAATGAGCAGCCAATGAGAATTGTTCATCAGGGCGAGACAAATTGTAGTAATCAAGTACCATTGAGGGTCAATGGAGGTTTGCTGCAGTGTTTACACTGAACGAACACGGCTTGTTTCGTTTATTATTGCTGGATATTTACTGATGTGATGTGTGTACATCAAACACCCACAGGCTGCATTGTTGAACATCCTTGGAAATATGATGCAGTGTTTATACTTAGTGAAAGCTGTCTATTTTGTTTATGGTAATCGAATCGTTGTTGCTGGAGTTCAACTTTTCAATCATCATCTGAGCAGGGAGTTAGTGTTTGTTGAATTTACCTGTATGAATCATTCACGAAGAGAACGAATGGGAGAGATCTTCCTGCAGGAGGTTCGGCTTTATAGCATAAGAGATGCACACCTGTCGGGAACGTCCAATGACAATATCGCTTAATATTTAGCGAGAACTTCTTATTTGATAACTGAAACAATAGACTGTCCCTCAAGAGATATTCACAAGAGGACAGACTATTTTCTTGAAATCATTTGACAATAGAATAGTTATATACCAATTTTGATAAGGAGTTAGATTTGAAGAGTGAATTGTGACCACTTCTCTTGTTTTCTAAATCAGTCAATGTCAATAAATATTTCATAAACTGTGAGTATTAAGTGGCATTGGCATCTTAATGTCTAATGTTGTCTTGTTGAATATATCAATAATATACAAACTTGTGATGTCATAGTGAATTAATAAATAACCAAAACGGTAGTGGATATTGAGTTGAGTTGTTATTCTTCTTCTTCTTATTTCGTTCACTTGAAACATGTCTATATCTGTAATTCTGTCTCCTTAATAAAACTCACTGTCTTTTGTAGTTCATACAGTGTCCCATAGAGTTTTGATTCCAGTGTTGTTTCCTCTGGCCAATATGTCTGCCTCAGCGTTTCATGATCAGAACACTCTTGAAGTATATGTTTGGCACTCTGTGCTGCCTGTCCACATGTACACATGGCCGTGTTGCCAATCTTGAACTTTGTATACATGTGACTGCGGAGTCGGTGTTGAGTTGTTATGAATTAGCTTTGTCCTTCTCTATATTATCAGATCAGGCAACGACTATAAGTAGTACGTTTATTAGGGGAAATGATCATGTACAATCAAAAAAATAAAAAAGACTACAAACCTATAAGAACCACTATCATATCCAGAACAGAGATTATGTGAGAATTAAAGAATATATATATATATATATATATATATATATATATATATATATATATATATATATATATATATATATATATATATATATATATATATATTTATATATGTGTGTGTGTGTGTGTGCATATACGATGGCTTTTTCCATCTTTACAAACTGTTAGGGAGCAGGCAGTTTTACATTTGAAGTGGGCTATGAGGCTCTCTCATATTGGTTACATTGCCAAAACACATAGTCCCTACTATTCATACATAATTGCTTCCCTTGTCAGGTTGTACAGAAATAATCTCTTGCCCATTTTCACTAATCTCTGCTTTGTTGGTTTGTTTCAAGGAAAATGCAATGTCAATACGCGTGGAAACAAGAAGACCTGTACTAGAAGACGCATATTAAGAAGAGTTTTAACCTCTAACTATCAAAGAACTTGAGATTCTATAAATTTGATATGCAGATAGCAACGCCGTAATGTCAAGAAGCACACCAATGTTATTACAGATGATTATGCCAGTTAAACAGCATAGCGAAACACGCAATCGTTTTATCATTGCAAAAAGACAAACTATTCATATGAACATAAATGAACTGACACCTAGATACTCATTGACAATTGACAACTAGAAAATGTCAGCAACGTTGAATGTTTAGGGTCAACCATCACTACTACAGAAGTTTGACCAGCAGAGATCAGAAAATGATTCGCATTGGCCGTATAAAAGTATCAGATATGTAAAATCTATGGAAAGGTGAAAAAAGTTACAACTATTACCATATGGTTATGTGACATGGGCAATGCCATCGACAATGGAAAATAAACTATCGACATTCGAAATGAAATGTTATAGAAAGGTCCTAAGAATATCAAAAACAGATTGACGAACTAACGCAGACTTCCGCAAGGAACTTAAATTAGAAGCCGACTAACACCACAAAACTATTTTTTTAAACGCTAGCTAACACATGTTGTACATACATTGTATACAAATACACAATTGTTTAGAAAGATTAATCTTCTTTCATTTCACTTTATACCAATTTTTCCCTTGCAGCGCCAAGATAAACGAGTTCTCTGAAGATTGTTGTTTTGTGTGCTTCATATGTGTTTATTTTCGTGGACTCTTATTTATTTAATCCATATTTTGCATTTCCTGCCTCTGACGTTGTATCGATTGTGGCTGTATAGAAGTGACGTATCGTCTAATGACGACAACACGCTCGGCGTCCCCTTTAAACAATATACGTATTCCACACAAATGAATATCAAACAAATGAATATTTCCTACAAACACTGTGAATAGAATAATAACTGGTTTATTCGCAATGCTATTCCACAGTTATCCACCCTTGATGAACACATTAAGTAACCGTCCTTAAAGTTTGAAGCCGGAAGCCTTTGATGTCCACAAAAGTTTGACGCAAACAATCCTTGGTGTCAAAAAAGCATACAACAATAGGATAAAAAGACGACACTTCGTGCATCGTGTTGGAAAACCGGTTGATCTACCTAAGTGACGTATAGCTCTGGCTTAAAACCAATCATACAGTTAGAGATAATCTATGACGATTCGTTTTCTGAGAAATGCAAAATGAAAAGCTCTATCTATGAAATTGTGCATAAGTCATACGCTATTATTTCTTTCCGTGTGTAATTGTTGTGGGTTTAACTGTTGAACAACGGAAAAGTAAGTCTACCAGACCCAATAATAGTTGCCTTTCTTTTGGCAACTTGTACAACGATGTGTGTTGACATTTCAAAGACTAAATTTCAAAGACGAATTGTTTGTCAATAAAAGAATTTCGTAATAATAGAAATCGAAATTTTCCATCGTCCTGGTATGACATATTTCCTTGGATCTGACTGTGCTGACAAAGTAAAAATGTTTTGCTATGTATGTCTATTGTTTGTTGCTGGCATTTGTGATTTAAGAAACTTCATTAAAAAAGCAGTAAAACACCAGTCTTCAAAACATCATCTATTACACAATGAGACATTTAATCAGCTGGGCAAGACACGAATCGAACGTGTTATCGGAAGCTACACGACTGCAAGCAGTAAAACATAACTAGATTGTGTCTTCAAACAGACAACACTGGCAGCGACTCATTTAGTGGGTAATATTTTTAAGTAAAGAGGAGCTAACATTCCGTGGACACAAGGATGAAAGTGCCACAAACAAAGGGAATTATTTAGATTTATTAGGTTTACAAACCCAAAAAGAGTCCATAGTGAGAGATCACTTGCAGTCGTCTTCACTTCGCCAGACATCCAAACTGATTTAATTGAAGTAATAACTGATTACTTCACTTCGCCAGACATGATTTAATTGAAGTAATAACTGATTACTTCACTTCGTCAGACATCCAAAATGATTTAATTGAAGTAATAACTGATTACTTCAGAAGTCAGTTCATTCCAATTATTTTTCATCAAACGAATAAACGCCGTTGGTCCTACATCAGGCATGTCTTACGCGCAGACATTAAGAGAATACACCATCAATCTCTTGAATGTATACCAACAGAAAAAAGATCCAGGGGTAGACCAAAAGAAACACTCAGAAGAACAATACTTAGAGAAAGTAAAATAATAAATATACA
This sequence comes from Meghimatium bilineatum, assembly GCA_034231615.1. Classification (NCBI taxonomy): domain Eukaryota; kingdom Metazoa; phylum Mollusca; class Gastropoda; order Stylommatophora; family Philomycidae; genus Meghimatium; species Meghimatium bilineatum. Next base: position 33,745,958 of record CM067304.1, on the reverse strand, counting down.
TACTATTCAAGAACTGCACAGAATAGTTTTGACCAGACAGAATAGGAGAGATGTGACCTATATCCTATGCGCTAACTTCAGCGAAAACGGAAAATGAATGAATGAATAACTGATGCTTTAAATGAGCGTATCAAATATGAAATAAACAAGTCTTCATTTAGTTTTGTTCAAGTTGACGAGACTCAACAAGTGTCATGCAAGTCTCAAATGAGTATAGCATGTATATATTGTTTGAATGATAGAATAGAGGAGCGATGTGTTAGTTTTTACAACGTTTCCCCCAAAAAACAGGATTTATGCTGGACTATCTGAAATGATACGGCAAGATTTTCATTAGCGGTATGTAGAAGGGAAAAAAAATTGTAAGTCAGATATATGATGGTATCTCAACAATTGAAGGGAAACAAGGAGAAGTTCAAAAACTAGGGAATTAGGGAAGGATTTTTGACCACATGCTCTCTTTATCCATTGATATGTGCACCATCTGAAGTTGGTACTTCTGCATGGTTCGAAAAATATTAAACAAGTTTCTATGTTTGTCTGTGCCTTGACTAATTTTCACACATTTTTTCAGTAAATCTTCAAAAAGATCTGTTTTGTTAAGTGAAAGGGGATTCAAGCTGCCACAAGCGTGTACTACGAGATGTAATTTTCATTCCAGAGTAGTATTCACAATTAAAAAATAGGGATGCAAAGGGAACGCATTGCTCTAGGCGGACCCAGGGTTAGGAGATAACCAAGATCCCAAATGTACCTCCACGCGGTGCACCCTGGAAACAGAAATACAGCAGCTCGAGCTGATTCTGTCCAAATCATTTGGGGATCGTGTCCGAGAATGTGGAGGTAGCAGATGGAAAAGGATTTGACTGCACAAGAGACAGACAATATCTCCGACACGACCAGCATCACCACATATAGCGACACATCGACATACAGTGAAGCTAGTCAGTCCAGTCCGAACATTGGAGGGGCGGCCAATGTAAAATGCACGTAAAGGTAGATGCAGGACGAGAGACAAATAGATTTCATACCGAGTACAATGAAACAATAAAAGGGCAGAACAGCGCTAGAGGGCAGCGCGAACTGCAAATAAAAAGTGAAAAGTCCCGAGGAAAGGGGAACTACAAGCTCCGTCAGCTGGAGACGAGCTTCCTAGTTACCTGTGTTCCTTACAGGCAGAGACCCAGATCCATCCATTGTCGTTTGGTAAAGCAAGAAGACCTAACCTAACTCTAATGTCGAGCCTTCCTAAACCGGAAATATGCTCGCGAAGAGAAAGGGTTCTGTACCCGATGGGCTTAGGCAAGAAATGGACAACGATGGTAGTCCTGGCCCAACTCTACTGTCAAGGTTTCCTATAACGGAAGTACACTTGCAGAGAGAAAGGGTTCAGTACCTGATGGGCTCAGGCGCTATTGGGACAAGGACGCTCAGCTCGAGAACGCCTTGCTCTCAAACGCGTGGTGTGAGACTCGAATTTGGACAAGGGGTACACGATGTCGGTGAACGACACCTCGGCTAAGAGGGCGAAAGAGCCAGGTCCAACTCCTCTGTTGAGTTCTTCCCCATAAAGAACCAGGCTCACGGATGAGAAACGGTCCAGTACCCAATGGGCACAGGCACAGCACGTCCAATTACACGAGGCACGTTCATAGACAGTGGAAAACCTCGTGCGAATCAGACGAGAGCAAAAATCGTGTGGGCGAAGAGTCGCCACTACGCGTCCCTGGAGACAAATATAGAGGCTGTCACAGGCTAAGGGTAGCCCACCCGGAGTGTCAAGGCATGCCGAAATCGGATGTGCTAGGCCTACAAGGCGCATAACGGTGGCACAACGTAATCACGCTCCTGGCGGAAATCGCACGGATATCCGTGATGGTTACAATGGAGCGAACGCAAAACAAACAAACAAACAATAAAAAGGCATTTCAGAGAGTTATACTCCGTTTTTAATTAAACTGTTGACAGTGAAACTATTTAGAGAAAAAGAAACACTAAGAAGAACAATACTTAAAGAAAGTAAAATAACCAATATTCATACTATTCAAGAACTGTATAGAATAGCTTTGAACAGACAGAGTTGGAGAGATCTGATCTCTGCCCTGTGCGCTAACTTCAGCGCAAAAGGAAAATGAAATGAAAAGTGAAATTCACGGTGAAGACAGTGAATGGGATAATGAAACTGTTAGCTGTGCAGTAGAGATCAGGAGATACATGGTGACCCGATGTTTGTATACTTTCTGTGTGTTTTCGAAGCTTCTTTAATTCATATTGATCACTTTTAAAAATTCATTCAATCATCAACAATGAGATCGAGAACGCCTTGTCACAATGACATAAATGCATCCATAAGAAATATAGAGAGCTTAAGGAATACACAATTTCTTTTGAAAACTGTATTGTGAAAAGCATGCTATTGAATGAAAATCTGCCTTTTGATGATACGACAAATACTATTTGAGAGTGTTGACTTTTGAAAAAATAGATTCTCAGATTACACAAATGAAATGTTCATTTGAAGAACTTCTTCATGTAAAGTTGTTTTTTTTGAACTAGCATAGAGAGTAGATTTATAGACTACAGGAAGAAATGTCCACAGAAGAGATAGAATACTTAAACCATTACCTATTATTTGATAGCCACTTACTAGAAAATGAACTTCATGATGTATATGCAGATGAGACAAAGCATTTACTCCTAAAGAACTCTTGCCATATTTGGTTGTAAATGGCCTAGACTCAATTTATCAGGAAGTAACAGAACTACCCCGCGTGGTGTTGAACTTCTTGCAGACAAGAAGCTCAGAATCCTGGAGCTGCATTACAAGATTATATAAAGTATGTTTATAAAAATAAAGTTACTATTGTTTACTGGGAAGTAAAAATGTGTTTCTGGTGTGACTAAAAATAATGGGGAGAGGGAGTGAGCTATCTACCTACTTACTAATAAATAGGTATCTTGGCGTCTCCACTATAAACAGTCATGCTAAGCCGCTGCTGTATAGCTATTATTTTTTGAGGTGCGCTATCTAATGGTAGTCTGGAAGCATGTGAAAACAACTTAATCTGTTATCTTCTGATGTAACCCTGGATTGGCATTGTTTTGTTAGTTTTCTGATGTTTTTATTTCGGATTCTACCTCTTATTGATTCTCCGAAAATCCTACAGAATCAAGTCTTTCTTTGTTTCTTGTGGCGTGTTTTGTTAGTGTCCACGTTTAACATTGGTAGCATAGTGGTAGTATGCTGATCGTTTAATATAATACATTTTGGTGTTATTATACATTTTTTTAATAATAGGAGGTATCTGTCCTAATATCTGGTATGCAATGTTGCATCTATTTTAGATTTATTTAATTGTTTCAGTAATTGATTACATAATGATTTCATAGTAAATGAGTTATTCTCCTATTTAAATTGATGTTCATGGATGAAAATATTAGTTATTCTTTCTGCTTTTGCTTGACATTGCCTGGATTTTTGCTGTGCTAATATTCGTTAGACAACTGCTGAACGTACAAAGCTTGTATTGATAAATCATTCTGGTGATAGAAGTGAAGATGTCATGTTTTACAAATAACTTTAGAATTCTCATCCAGATTGTAACTTCGGGCATTGAACATTTTGAAAATGAATAATACAATTTCAAGAGAATCATTACTGTATGAATCACAGCAAGCACGTGCATACAATGGAATGATATATTCAACTGTGCACAAAAGATGCTAGTGTACGCACGATGAACAGACCGTCTCGTGATAAATTTGACGCCGTTCACATCGTAAATAATGCTTATTCTGTTGGAATTAATAACGGAGTTAGTAACATATAATAATGATTGGTTAGTTAGATAAAAATCTCTGAAGATTTTATATTGAACTATTCATTAACCATGTTTCTAAACTGCTGCAGGATGTAGCCAGAAGATAGACATAATATGTGTGCATCGCAAGTTTGTGGAATATAACTGCGCTTTTAGTTCGTATACATCCGTCTTCATACCCCAATAAGATAAATCTGCTCATGATTTGAGCTTAAAAAAGTTTTATTATTCTGTCTGAATGGTATAGATGTTTGTATAAGTTATATTTGTTTTTGTAATTTATAACTGTCTTTGCAAGTTGTAGTTTTGTGTATAAATTATATTTCTATTTGTATATTATGGTTGTGTATGTAAGTTATAGTCATATTTTGTATGCTATGTTTATGTATGTATTTTATATATTTATGTTTAAACTATAGTTGTTTGTGTTAGTTATAGTTGTATTTATAAATTATAGTTGTTTCTTGTAATGTATATTGTTTTCTAATGTAATGTTGTCTTTGTAAGTGATCGTTGTGCTTGTGAGATATTCTATTTTTTTGGTATAATTTATAGTTGATTTTGTAAGTTGTAGTAATGTTTGTAATTATATCTGAGTTTATACATTGTAGTTGGTATTGTAAATTATAGCTAAGTCATAGGTGTGTTTGTAAGTTAGTGTTTGTAAGCTATGTTACGTTCGTAATTCATAGCGGTTAAGTCTTATTGTGTGTGTCATATTTGTGTTTGCAAGTTATATTTATGGTTATAAGTTATAGTTGTGATTGTCAGTTATAACTGTGTTTGTATGTCATAGTTGTGTTTGTAAGTTATATTTGTTTGTGTGAGGGTAGCTAATTTGTTCTACGCTACTACTTATCTAACAATGGGCTAATGTTCTGCACATGCATGCAAAGTCTGAATGCGACTAGGTGCTCAAATGAACCTAGTTACGTGGGTAAATGGAAAATTAGGTGTCACGATCACTTTACCTGTAATCATGTAATTTTGCATGCTTCTAGTGTTGTTTTTTTTCTTTTTGTACATTCATGTTCCCATGTCTATCAGTTTATAGTAGATTACATGATTTTCAGTAGTCATGATCCATATTATTGTTTCTTCTTCTTCTTCTTCTTATGCGTTCGTTATCAAACTCCTGCAGATTAGCAGGATGTAGTCCGAAGAACGGAATGCGTTTGTGTCAAGTTTACAGCATTGTTGCGATATCTGCTCCTTTCGACCTGACACATCCGACTTCAGCATGGATTTGGGTCACTGACCTTATATGGAATGGGACACTCAACTTAATCCCATAACCTCCTTAGTCGCCTTTTACGACATGCCTCGAAGGTAAACAGTGTTGCTATTCTTTTCTCCCCTTTCGGGCCCCGTCAAGACAAGGGCGATTATTGTTCCATTACGTGATTGTTGTCCCTTTCTTAATAAATATATTGTAGTTGAAACGGATATATGTTTTGTCGTGTATTTGCTCTTCGTACTTTTTTTGTAATAATCCAGTTATATTTGTATGATTCTGTTTCTTGACTTATGCACACATTTTACTGCAGTCTTCATTTACTTAAATTTGTGTAGTAATATATTTAGAAATGATTTTATAGTGGAGAACGTATCCGATTACCGGCACGACATGGTTTTTTAAGTTAAAGATACTGGCGTTAATATAGAGTTAATATCAAGGCGTTAATATAGAGTTAATATCAAGTAATTATTCTAGTCAACAATAACACGTAGACATTTGGAGTTTATGAGAACATGTTGGGAGCGTAGTGACAATAAATACAACATATATTTCAGTGTTAAAATGTGTATATTTAGAGAAGCTGAAGTAAATAGCCATTTGTTCATTTTGCACAATTTCAGACTCACATTAGGAACATATTTTCTAGACCAGGGGTTGGAGACCTATGGCTTGCGAGCCAGATGTGGCTCTATTAATAGCTGCATATGGCTCGCAGACAAATGTTCGATTATAAAAAAAATGTTTCTTCAGACTCATTTAATCTACATTTTAATGCATAGTAATATTTCATTCTACAAATGAGCTAAAGTCTACTGCAGCTCAGCATCAGAAGTCGCATTAATGGTAAGAAATACTCATTATTGATTAGCAACAGCATAACAATGTTATTAAAAAGAATTCAGAGACATAATTATTGTACTTTTAGAGTTGAAATTACACAAAATGCACACATTGACGTGAATTTTTAGCTTTAAAAATAATGTATGGCTCTTACATAATTACTTTTCAAAAATTGTGGTGTCCATGGCTCTCAGACAAAACGGTTCCCGACCCCTGTTCTAGATTCAGATTCAGAAGACTTTATAATCCTTTATCTCTAATCAAACATAAGTATAACCATTTAATGAAAGTGGACAGTCAAGCTAAAGCTATGAATTTAGCACAGTTTCTATGAGTATTGCTACAATAGCTCGCTTACAGCGATGGATAGCTAACTCTGCTTGTGTTTGTAAGAATGACAGAGATCAGAAAGGGTTACTCAAAGATAACGCGACTTGTCACGACGTTCACTGTTGTGCCCATAACACTTGACTCATGATAGGTCAGCCTCAACTGTGAAATTATACAAAAAAGCACGGACAGATGTAAGCTGTTCCAAGATTGATTTGGTAAGAGTATGCACATTTTTTATAATAATTTATTCAGGTAGCAATGATCAATGCATCATGTTAGTCTTGTTTGTTACATTTGTTACATTAGAGAATTGTGGAGATTCATAATCTCCTACGCCAGTCGGCACGGCATTAAATTACAATGCACATGCCACTATGAGCGTATTTAATAGCTGCTTTTCAAACATTTTCAATACGTTCTACTGCACTAATACATAACATAACATTCATAAGTATAGAGTATACATTAGGGACATTCAGTATTTTATATAAACACGATTTAGTAGGAGTTTAACTCTGTTCTAACAAAATCCACATCATACTAAGCACACAAAATATTAAACACGTATTCTACAACATAACTATTTTACTATACACACCTTCTACTAATCGTACTACAAAGTAAACATTCTACTAGAGCAGGTGTCGGGAACCTTTTTGTCTGACGGAGCCATGGACGCCACATATTTTGAAAAGTAATTCTGTGAGAGCCATACATTATGTTTAAAACTAAAAATTGAAGTAAATGTGTGCATTTTGTGTAATTTCAACACTAAAAGTACAATAATTATGTCTCTGAATTCTTTCTAATAACATTGTTATTATTTTGCTAATAAATCATGAGTATTTCTTACCATTAATGTGACTTCTAATGATGAGGTGCAGAAGACTTTAGCTCATTTGTAGAATGAAATATTGATATGCAATTAATTTGTAGATCAGTCTAAAGAAACATTTTTTTGTATATTCTAACATTTGTCTGCAAGTCAGATGCAGCCATTAATAGAGCCACATCTGGCTCGCGAGCCATGGGTTCCCGACCCCTGTACTAGAGGGAAGTCGTGGATGGGACGTACTGAGGATGTACAAAGCGTGTGCAGATGCAAAATATGGCAGCAGGGGCGGAATGGATTGGTCTATCCACATATTTCAAAATGTGTTTGAGTGTAGTAATACCATTTATCAGTGAATGCAGAGAATGGTGTCCCACGGCTGTGGATCAGTAGTTACAGGCTTTGGTCAGTGAGAATACCAAAGAGGTAGATGTGATTATATATATACTGATGGATCTGTGATTACACATGTTCGCAGTGATTTGCCTCCACAGCAAAGTGCGAAGGTAAAACAATCAGGGAAGAGAGTGGGGACTTTGCTGAGACAAAAAGTAGCGTGACCATGGAGTGTTTGACAGTGACCATGGAATTTTAGTGGATAGGTACACAGGCGGTAACTCGGGTCTGAATCTTGAGTAACCGTATGAGTATGATTATGAAGGTATGATTAGGAAGGTACAAGTGGGTATCAGTGGGTAAAGCCTTGAAAAAAACAAGGTTGAAAGTAGCTACATTTATTTTCGTGCTGGGAAATGTGGGTGTTCGAGGCAATGCAATAAAAGAGCAGATCAACTGGCGTCATACGCGATTGTGATACACGACGAGGGGGCAATGGATCGAGGTGATATTTTGAACTCCATAAGAGATATAGCGCGCGAACGAGAGACTATTGTGGATGATGATTTGTTTCATGATTAAATGCGGTTCAAGGTTTGAAATACTGTTTTGCTGAAAGTAAACATTTTGGAGGGCGCAGAAGAATGATGGTCAACCAGCAGAGGACCGGTACTGTCAGCAGAAGTGTAATGGTGAATACACTCACGGAGAGATTGGAGCAACTATGGACGTGTCCAGTTTGCAGTGATGATTATCCGAAGACTAACTACCTAACTAACAGATTCTAATAAATAAATATTGCACTTAACACACATTATACTATACACAAATCTACTAAATACACCTCAACATAAATAACATTATACTGAACACACATATATCATCATCACTCTACTAAAGCTAAGTCTACTATGTAAAGATTATAATAACACACCTTGACCTAAACACACCATCTACTACACACATGGTCTACTAAATAAACATTCTATTAAATATACCACCTATTAAACAGCCATTCAACTAAACACACCTTCCAATAAATGCACTTTCTGCGAAATTCACTTTTTGCTAACCAACCATTCTACTAAAGACACCTTCTATTAAACGCATATTCTACTAAAAGTACCCGCTACACACAAACATTCTACTGAATGCACCTTCTACAAAGACATATTCTAAAATAACACATTATACAAAACACATACATTAAACTAAACACATCTTTAAAATAACACATTATACTAAACACATCTTTGAGACTAACGGGAATTGAACCAGTCCGTTCAACGGAACTAAATCGTCTATAAAAAACCGTACTTGACTAATCGCATCTCCAAAAAAGATGCGATTTCATCAAGCCTTTCAAATCGTGCACACAATGTCACCAGAACGGACCGATCGAGATAAGGACATCTTTAACACACCGCATTATACTAAGCACATCTTTAACACAACACATTATACTAAACACATATTTAACACAACACATTATACTAAACACATCTTTAACACAACACATTATACTAAACAAACTGAGATTAATATCACCATATATCATGTATGAGGCATTACTATTCAACCATGATAGAATCATTAAGAGTCACTATCACATTAAATCACATCGACAGTAGAATGTGCTGACCGGTTTTTGCAGCCACGAGCAAGTGTGACATGGTTGTCATCCATATACCAACTACCACATGGCCAACACCAATAGATATACCATGATATAAATCACTTCTACCAATACTTTTCAAATCCCACCTTAGGAAATTTTGCATCCGAATCGTTAATAAAGCAATGAAAAGCTGCTGAACGTATTTCTATTTCGATCAAAGTCTATATATTTAAAACATTATGGGTTGCTACCAATTTTTGTTGTCTTACCAGTAATATAAATGTGATACATAGATACAACTAACTACTGAGATACTCGTTAGTTCAGGCATGTAAATAATAACTATACCATCATCAGTGTATCTATGAAACAGAAATGGAAAAGGACCTTCATAAGTCTCCCAAACCTGAGGTTCAAGAATCTCATGAAAAGACATGCATAACCGGGTCCCATCTTAAAGCCCATGGAAACATCAATGTTCTGATAAAAAAAGTGTCCATCGAATTCAAAAGAGTTGAGCGTAAGCACTAGTTCAAAAAGGCGGATTAAAGTAGGAGTGGTTACAGAGGGATGGGGTTCTTATCAAGAAAAAAATTCCAACTCTCCAAGACCATCAGAAAGGGATATAGACATATATAAAGAACAAACATCAAGTAAGAACAGATGATGAGGAAAAAAAATAAACGCAGCATTTTTGGAGTTACTTCTATACACACACAAATATTCGTTGATTGGACATCATTCAACCTATCGACTGCGCCACCTGATCATTAACTTTTCGTGGTTACCTGAATCGTACTCACCTTAATGATTCATGATGTCATGAAAGTGGTCAAGGTCAAAACAGCCTTTTTGTTTTTGGCAATAACTCTTCACAGGTTTATGCGAATCCCATGAAACTTAATGAGCACAAAACTCTCTGACCATATTATTGAATGCCTATAAATGATTGACACTCATTTAATAAATTCAGTTGAAAACTCAATGCGCAAGTATGGCTCATCTCACTACAGAAAATCATACATCATTATTGAACGCTCTAAGACTGGACAATCACAAGGTGTAGTGATCAGACAGTTTAATGTGGCTAGAATCAAGAATAGTCGAATTTGGAAAACAAACTGGCTCAGGGGCAAATCGGTCGCTTAGAGTCACAACTTCTGTCGAAAACAACTTCATACGGCTGCACCACCTCAGAAACTGACTTTCATCTGTGTCCTCCAGAATACACTCAATGCCAGCAGCTCGTCGAATTTGAGATCAAATAGTCAGGAATTGACTTCACGACTCTGGTATTTGGGCTAGAATACCCCATAGTTGTGTTCTTACATATTGGAATCGTCAGAATCCATTACAGTGGGCGATCGAGCATCGTCAATGGACTGTTGGGAATAGCTTGAGAATGGTTGGTGTAATGATGAATAACTCTTTTGTGTGCTCCAGAGACACGATAGACAGAAGAGTTTATCGCAAAGTTCGTGAGCTCATAACAATGTTGATTAGGTATCTCCACATGGTGGTGAAAGTGTACTTATGTGAGGGGGTAGGGATACACTTCATGAGAAGTTACCTAGTACAAATTGAAAGACGCCTGAATGACGAACAATACGTAGCTGAAATTGTTCGTCCTCGCGTCCTTCCAATGTTTCCTGTACGAGTGTCGATTTGTCAGCAGAATAACGCTCGACCTCATGTAGCACAATTCACCACACAGTTCCTTATTGGCAAAACGTATTCACACCATCCCGTGGCCAGACATGAACCCCATATAAATCTTAATGGATGAACTCGACAGACGACACCGCCAGTGAGACGTTCCTCGAGCCAGCCTCCGACGGTTGTCTCTTTCACTGCGGGAAGAGTGGGCAGCCATTCCAAAACAACAGATCCAATAGCTAATTGGATCCATGTCCCAGTGATGTCATTCTCTGATGCAGGCCTGAGGATGCCATATATCATACTGAAACGGAGGCATCTGTCTCAAAGAATAAATGTCTAAACCAAATTTGATGAATATAATTTCATTGTGATTGTCTGAAAGGTGCTTTTTTCTTGCCGATGTTGAACCATTAATTGCAAAAATAAAATTGTGGTAAACGTTTGAAATTTGGTGTCAATTAGCACTGCAATAATCTTGAGTTATTAATTTAAAATAATATGAATATGTGAAACACATTATGCAAATTTACCGTTGTCTTTTCTGTCATAACCATTTTAGGGCGTGATTTAAGTTTAAAAATAAATATAATTAAGCTAGGGGGATCCGTGAAATGTCTAAAGCTCTCAAAAAAGACCTAAAAAGTTGACGTATTTTAAGGAAGGCCACATAAACGGATGTCTGCATACAAAATATTGTAATATACCTTCTATATACACATTTAGATTCGTTCAATAAATTGCTTAAAGAAGTATGTAATAATGAGGTGTTAGTGTGTGAAAGAACGTTCAGGAAAAGCACCCCAACTACCTTTTTTTCCCCCATAATCTACGAGCAAGTTCTTCATTGTCTATCATTTCTTGGCACTGAAAGAAACAGACAAACAAACAGATCAATATACATCAAGAAAACTCTTTATCTTAAAAATAACATCGTAGCACAATGAAATACATTCTCTGGATTACACCCTTTTAATGTGCGGGAATGTGAGAAAAAGGAAGCAAAAAGAAAAGGATGAAGAATAAACACTGTTATTACATCGATGTAATTACTACTCCTCGATACACGAACATTCTTACATTGATACGAGTACAATTTCTGGATACACACACATTCTTAAATCGATTCCAATTCTACTCATCGATACACGCATCAGTAAAACGATTAAAATTCTACTAATCGATACATGAACATTCTTACATCGATACAGCTTCTAGACTCCGAAACAAAAATTCGTATATCAATAGAGCTCAACATCAGGTAGCGTATTCTGAACAGAATGCAGCTGTCATTCACTGCCTTTTGAATCTTCTGTCGATAGTGAACCAGTATTGCTGCTTCTGATACTGTCATGTTCAGGTGGTCTTTGATGTCTTGAGTCCATCTTCTTCTTGGTCTGTCTCTTGTTCGTCTCACTGGCATCATCCCCTTCATTACGGTCTTCCCTAGGCTGTCATGGCGTTTTATATAATAAAAATATTGTAGTTTTCTGATAAGAACCATGCTGTTTAGCTACTACCACAGGAACTTATTTGCATCTGATTCCTCCAGATTTCAGCTAATGCTAGCAGCAGGTCGAATTTGAAATCAAATAGTCAGGAATCTGCTGCACGACGCTGGTATTTCTTTTACATTCATTTCTCTCAGAATGGCTGTTTTTATGATCTATTCGGTCCTTGGTATTCAGATAATTTTTTCTGCAACAGTTTATTTTAAATGCTGATATTTTATTATTTTACTTTGTTTGGTAAGTGTTCATGATTCACACCCATATATTGCCACTGAAAATATGCAAGCTCTTAGGAATGTTAGATTTGTTGTTGTGCAACAATCCCGACATATGTTTTTAATTTGCATAAACTTTCTTTAGCGATAGCCAACCTTCTTCTGACTTCTTCACAGCAATCTGTAAATAAAAGATGTTGCTGATAAAAGAACCACGGTATTTAAAACGGATGACTTTTCTAATTAGCTGTTGTTGATACTGATTGAGAACTTTCAAGTGGTTTTGTCGCATGTCATAATCGTGCTATTGTTTCCATTCAGAAATATGTTTTTCGTTTCACTATGTTCTTTAATGGAGTTTATGAGGTGTTCAAGAACTGCTTGACTGCGTGCCAATAATGTTGTATCGTCAATGTATCATAGTTCTGGTATCTCGTGACCTCCGATGTTGAGTGTGTCGAAGTTATTTCTCTGTTCGTCATTTTTTATATTCCTCAATATGTTCTCTGCATACATGATGAACAGATATGGTGATAGAATGCATCCTTGTCTGGCTCCTTTTTCCACGATACAGCTTCTACTCCTCAATATACGAACATTCATATGTCGATACAATTTCTACACCTCGATACACCAAAATTCTTACATCGATGCACTCACGAATAAACTATACTTCAACATTATTACATCGACACAATAACTAGTCCTCGATATACGATTATTCGTACAGCGACACAATAACTAGTCCTCGATATACGAACATTCTTACATCGATACTATTACTCGCCCTCGATACATCAACATTCTTACATTAAATACAATGTCCTCGATATACGAACATTCCTAAATCGATACAATGACTAGTCATTGATGCACGTGTTTTACTTCTATTAACTCATTACAACTAAACTAACACCCTAACAGTGATACCACACACGATTCTGATTTCTGCTAACAAGTACTCGATATATGTTTTTACTCCATATATCGAGAAATTCCAATAATCAATCAACACGTGCTTTCAGAAAATCAAAATATTGATACGTACAAAAAAATAACATACCAGACGTAAACAAAGGATTATATAAATTATTGAAGTTTGAATTCCGGAATGCTTACTTAATCGGTTACATTAGTGATTGCATACTGAGGTCTAGACGAGAAATCTCTAAACATTTGTAGATGTTTATCAAATGTTTACCTACCAGAAGCGGAAAATAAAGTACGTCTAACAACAACAGACAAAAGAAGGCACTAAACTACTTTTAAATATATTCAAAAGTAATCACCAACAGTCTAATTGCAGTCAAATTACTAACACATTTTAATCTTAAAATTGTATGTTGTATTTTTAAAAAAAGCAAAAGTTCATACAAATATAACAATACTACAAAGAACTAATTATGCAATAGTTGAAACTGGTTTTTACTCTCCCTACCTTCTCCCCGTGTAGTGTGCTTGTACTTGATCACAAATTTGGCTAATCATAAAGCAACAGTAATGTCTACAATGCAATGCTCTATTCGAGACATCCAAAAGTATTTGGTGATTTTAATACGCAGATTATATTTCTCCAGATAGAACTAAAGATTTAAACATGAAGAGCAGCGGTTCTTACATTGCTGTACGATTTTTAAGGACCCGATTTAAATATTTTTTCCGGAACCTCAAAAGTATCCAACTTTTGAACATTTCTAGGAATTAATTATCTGCGTATTAAAGAGAAGTGAACAATGTTTGCAATTGAAGAAGTAATGATATTTTGTTGTTCATAAACAATAACGCATCATTTACCCAAAGATATGCCCTGTCAATAATTTATACTTTAGATCAGTGTTTCCCAACGTGTGGCACATCCCCCCCCCACAAGGGGGTAATTTGATTGTTTAGAGGGGCAATGTGAACAAGCTCTAATAAGGCTTTATTTAGAAAATAATTTAGTTTTTGAATATAAAAATGTATATATCTTATATAGGGGGAAATCACAATTTTATAAAGAATTAGGTGGGGCATGGCAAAAAAGGTTGACAAACACTGCTTTAGATGGTGTTCCCCCTTTGGTATTCGAGTACGTCTTAAACGTCTCCTAACAGAGCCTTATCTTGTGGTGGTGTCTATAACAACTTACTCGTTCAAATTTTCATCATTTAATCTATGTAATTGGTATTTCTATTTCCGTGTGAAGGCTCTATATCAGCAGCCTCCAACATTCTAAATTCAGTGAACACACTAACGACTTTTACTTCTGCTGTTAGCCAGGGTTCTCTAAAATAAATAACTTGTGCTGTATTTATCTTTGTTTCTGTATTTTTATCTCTTTATTTATTTGTTTATTTTAAAAATAAGGCTGATCTTATTTCTTCTTGAATAATCGGTAGTCATACCACAGTTTAAGAACCGCTGATTAGAGTAGAGCACGTAATCTTCACTAGGAATAGCCGAAGACTTAACCACATTGACGCTGCCATCTTGCAGTACATTAGAATTAGATTATATTAGCAGATTGGTGGATCGAATGTAGATGGGGACGAGGAAGATATTGTTATAAATATGACTGTTATATGCAGACAAGGCACACGTGAGTGTAATATGCATGTATAGACAAACAGAAATTTAATATTCAAACATGGGCAAACAACTGCTGCTCCATTCTTTTTGTGTGCAAACCTCAAGAGAGTAATATTTTTTCATGTCTGTGTCAGTCAGTGGAGAGAGATGTTTAGCCACGGGCAGATATTAGTTTTATCTCTCTATCGTGTGGGATAGGTGTCTACAGCTTGCTTCTGCTTCTTCTTTTGAGATGTCCAGGCGAAGTCAGACGCTGATATGGATTTAATCAATGAATTGTAATGTGGTCACCAGAACCTGGACATAGACGTAGAGAAGCGGTCACCAGCACCTGGACATAGACGTAGAAAAGCGGTCACCAGCACCTAGGCAGAGACGCAGAGATTATAATCTCCGTTAGAGATTATAACGGATAATTATTCGTTAGAGCTGTTCCACTTGGCAATAGTTTTATGGTGTTTTACAATAGGCAGCTATGTAAAATATATGCCATGTTTCCGGAGATTGTCCACTGGGGTACAAATCGGTGTCACCAACTTCAAACTTACCGATCATATGTGGTTTGAGTCTGATGGGTCCTGTTCTCAAAAGTGATTGTTTATTTCTTTCTTCCAACACTGTAGATGTCATTGTCAATTTGACTGCACATGTGAGTTGTTCCATTCCATATTAATGGAACGTTTCAATGACTTCATTTCTGGCAATAATTATGAATTGTCTATGTTGTTGACACTTACTTACATTTTTATTAACTTGTCTACTATCTTCTACAGCTTCTAAATTCCATAAAGTTGAGCTCTCAACTTGGATGTTTGACTGATCATTCGACTGGGCACTTGTCTTCATCGACGACCCTGACACTGTATGTCTTCTATAACAGGCTAATTATTTTTAAAATGTAAGGGCCGACGAATCGGTTACCTCTCAAAAGTCCAGTCATGGATCTACGAGTATATCAGTCATTACATTACAACAAATCTCCTAGAAGGTTATTTCGTTAATAAACCATGTCAGCAGTGTGCACAGTAGAGAGCTCAGGAAAAACATTGGACAAAATATAATACGGTTTTCAGATTTACTCAAATCTTAGTTTAAATCAATGTTTTTGTAATAAAAAGTCTCATAACTTCCTCCTCACAAATATGTTCGGTTTCACTCATGCATATAAGCCTGTGACAGCAGTATCTTCTAACCTCCTCCTCACAAATATGTTCTGATTCATTCATACATATAAGCCGGTGTCAGCAGTATCTTCTAGCTTCCTCCTCACAAATATGTTCTGTTTCACTCATGCATATAAGCCGGTGTCAGCAGTATCTTCTAACCTCCTCCTCACAAATATGTTCTGTTTCACTCATGCATATAAGCCGGTGTCAGCAGTATCTTCTAACCTCCTCCTCACAAATATGTTCTGTTTCACTCATGCATATAAGCCTGTGTCAGCAGTATCTTCTAACTTCCAAGCTTCCTCTTCATAAATATGTTTGGATTCCCTCACGTGTATGAAGGTTTCATCATACATAATTCTTACATTGCTTAATTGAATCTCATTTATTTACGAGCAATATATCTACTGTATCGTTGAATCCATTGCGGGGGTTACTCCTGAGCTATATTTGAGATCACGAAAGCACAACTCTTAGCAATATTTACAGAAGAACCCACCTAATTAGAGGAGGTATACTGTATAAGTAAATTGTGTAGTGGGACGACACAGGCAAAATACCAACTGTTCTCACAACATAGACCCTCTTCGAGTAGAAAACTTCCACAACATGCATTAAATTAAGCCGAAATCTGAAGTGTATGACAGAAATCTCCCGGAAGATTTCCCACTTTCCAAGGAAGCAAGAGCAAATCGCTCGTAAATCTTGGGGATAGTGACAAACCAACACAACAAATAAAAGACTTGCGTCGTGGGATTTCCACAAGAGTTAGGTATAATTAGATACGCGTCTTCTGCTAGCGATTGACTATTGCATGGTGGTTAGTCTAAGACATGTATCCATTTAGGAGTTTCTCTAAAAAACAAGGTGTGGAGAACCCAAGAAGACATAAAAGAAACCGCTCTGAATATGACCCACATTGAACTGGATGTTTAAAAACTGATCGTAGAAGGCTCTTCGCACGCGGTACATCAGTTTATATACAAAATGTCGATATCGGTTATTCGAACCTCTGACATAATTGGCTCAAAACTACGCTAGGCAGATTCCAGCCTGCGGGATATCATCCTCATACACACACACACACAGTACACCCAGTGATAATTCAATGTAAATGTAATGTACATGAAAAGAACACGGTCCAGTAGTACCCAATAACAGCTCAGAGTCACAGAGCTACATCAGTTTCATTATACAGCTATACCTTGCAGCTAACCTAGGCGGTATACATGGTCAGTGGTTGTTCTGTGAAATGTCTTGTACAAGCTATACATGGTCAGTGGTTGTTCTGTGAAATGTCTTGTACAAGCTATACATGGTCAGTGGTTGTTCTGTGAAATGTCTTGTACAAGCTATACATGGTCAGTGGTTGTTCTGTAAAATGTCTTGTACAAGCTATACATGGTCAGTGGTTGTTCTGTGACATGTCTTGTACAAGCTATACATGGTCAGTGGTTGTTCTGTGACATGTCTTGTACAAGCTATACATGGTCAGTGGTTGTTCTGTGACGTGACATGTCTTGTACAAGCTGGGAGTAAATGCTATAGACTTACTAAAATTAGTGACACCCAAGCTGTTTACCTGTACAAATGTGGCTACATGTCAACAACTAGAAAAAAGTAAACAAAGAAAGACTGACCAATAGATACCAGTTGCCATAACGACGGAATACAGGGAGGTTGCGCAGATAAATATCACTAGCTTCAAATAAATCACTTATATATACGCACCCATGACATAGTATTGTCAGTTTGAAAGATTAAAGCTTGGGAGTCTATTAGTAAACAATGCATCATCACCTTTGACATGGTCCGGGTGATTACATTAATACTGACGACACATAGCTGGAACACACTGGAGATGGACTCACGTGATCTATTGTCCAGAGGGAAAACAACAGTGTTGTTGAATAATTGCATCACATTGACACACCTTAACAAGGTAGAGATATTGCTTTTCCAGATGGATAACCATGGTGCTGTACGGGAGGAATTATGGGAAGGCATATAAGGAAAATAAGTTATACCCGGGAAATAAGTTCTTTTTAGAACAGTCAGATTTTGGCATTCAGTGCTCCTAGTTCAGCTTTCCATGAGAGATCATTGACTCAGTCGTTTCTTCCAGATCTTGTTCAATCATTTCAGATTAATGTTAGACAGTTCAATAATTAAAAGCAAATCAGAAATGTAGTAGCCTGTGATCTCACGGATTATAGTTGATTGATATCTTTTTCAATTGAATATTACTGAGGTCTAATTGAGATTATGGTTGAGTGATCTGAAGGATTTCGAGTCATTCTTAAGTAGTGAACTATCGTCTCATTTCATAATGTTTATTGATTTTTATATGATTAATGATTGACTAATCAATTCAGTCATATTCAACCTCTCAAACATCTGGAGATCGAAGATCGCATGTAAGCACATCCAACTGTGACTATTCAATGCAAGTGTGATTCCATCATTGACAATGGATGTGAGCGTAGGAAATCTACAGCAATAATGGATAAAAAGTTAGTTGCCTTCGAGAATAGATGTCTCAGAAAGATTTCAAATCAAACGACATACTAAAATAGGAGACAAAACAAGAATATGTAACGAACATTATCAGAAAATACCACTGGACATACATGGGCAATATACTTAGAATGAAGGAAGACATAATTCCACGACAGGCCTTCATGTGAACACCAGACGGGGAAAGAAAACAGGGAAGACCAAAAACAACGCTCAGAAGAACATTTATGAATGAATTAAAATCAACAAGCATAAATGCACAAAACCTGCAATCCTTGGCAGCTAACCGACAGACATGGAGAACTATGACATCCGACCTATGTGTCAAACTTGGCAAAAGAGGAACTGACTGAATCAATTCGATCTGTTCGTGCAACTGAACAATCAAGATATATTTAAGACTTAGTTCGCGTCTGTTGATTGAATTTGATATGGTTATCAAGTTTTGGTAGACGTGGCCACAGCGTGATTCATCCATCGAATGCTCAGCTACATCTAGAAGTCACAAAAGACGTGGTATAATCTGCCTGTATTCGTCCAGATACTATCTGATGAGAGGACGATTAAAACGTAATCTTCTTCTGCGTTCATTCTCAAACACCTGCAGATTAGCAGGATGTAATCCGGAGAACGGAATGCGTTGTGTCATGGATTACATAAATGCTGCGATATCTGCGCCTTTCGGCCTGACACATCCGACTTCACCATGGCTGTGGGTCACTGACCCTATATGGGATGGGAAAGCCGACTCCATCCCACAAACATCTTTAGTCGCCTTTTACTACATGCGTGGAATGTAAACAGTGTTACTATTCTGTGCTCCCCTTTTGGGCCTCGGCGACACACTGGCATAAAATGTAATATAAAGAGCATTGAGATGCTGCATCCAAACAAGGGGTTGTATATCTATCTATTCGCTAAACCCTTTGTTGCCTTTCAGCGTCAGAGGTAGAAGAGTTTTCTAGAGATGGCCCCCGTGTGTGCTGAGTAAATTGTGGAATTTGTTGCCTATTTGATCCCTATTGTAAAACTCAGCAGATGTCACCTATGAGTAAGATGTATTTGACTGTGTTACAACAGTTGGTGAGTATTTGATCCCGTGTGCAGTTAGAGTTTCCTGGATCAGTGTTCAGTTGATTGTAAGTAGAAAGCTGTAAGTAGTGATCAGTGTTCAGTTGATTGTAAGTAGAAAGCTGTAAGTAGTGATCAGTGTTCAGTTGATTGTAAGTAGAAAGCTGTAAGTAGTGATCAGTGTTCAGTTGACTGTAAGTAGAAAGCTGTAAGTAGTGATCAGTGTTCAGTTGATTGTAAGTAGAAAGCTGTAAGTAGTGATCAGTGTTCAGTTGATTGTAAGTAGAAAGCTGTAAGTAGTGATCAGTGTTCAGTTGACTGTAAGTAGGCAGTAGAAAGTATAAATTAGTGTTCAATTGATTGTAAGTAGAAAGCTGTAAGTAGTGATCAGTGTTCAGTTGACTGTAAGTAGGCAGTAGAAAGTATAAATTAGTGTTCAATTGATTGTAAGTAGAAAGCTGTAAGTAGTGATCAGTGTTCAGTTGACTGTAAGTAGGCAGTAGAAAGTATAAATTAGTGTTCAATTGATTGTAAGTAGAAAGATGTAAGTAGTGATCAGTGTTCAGTTGACTGTAAGTAGGCAGTAGAAAGTATAAATTAGTGTTCAATTGATTGTAAGTAGAAAGCTGTAAGTAGTGATCAGTGTTCAGTTGACTGTAAGTAGGCAGTAGAAAGTATAAATTAGTGTTCAATTGATTGTAAGTAGAAAGCTGTAAGTAGTGATGCGTGTTCAGTTGATTGTAGTAGGAAGTGGTAGTGATCAGTGTTCAGTTGATTGTATGTAGGAAGGGGTAGTGATCAGTGTTCAGTTGATTGTATGTAGGAAGTGGTAGTGATCAGTGTTCAGTTGATTGTAAGTAGGAAGTGGTAGTGATCAGTGTTCAGATGGTTGAAAGTCGGAAGTCTAAATTATCAGTGTTAGCATTTCGAAGTATTTACGGGTTAGTCAAATATACTAACTAGTAAAATATAAATGAATATAATAGATTAATTTTAGGGAATGTAGACTTCCCAGCAATATAATGTCATTTAATGACAATGGGTCAAAGGGCATGAGCCCATGGACCGCTGGATCAGCAACCACCCAACCATCCAGGGAATGTATGTATTGATTACGTTTTGATTAAATGTCTGGCATGCTCATTGACGTAAGACGTCAGTTGCCACGTGGAATTGTAAGAGACACGATATATTCATGCTTGATACTTGTCTATGGACTGTGAGCAGAGAGACATGTAAAACGCAGTGAAAAGGGCACCGTATAGTTATATCCTATTTAAGGGTTAATGAGAAAACAAATTAACTTCGGGGTGTAAAATAGAGAAGAATTTTCTCACTAAAAATTGCTGACCTTCCGGTATCTCATTTCCATATTTCCGTTGGATACGTTTGTTTGTTGTGATAATTTTTCAATTTGTCGTCTTTTGATGTTGTGTGTGTGTGTGTTGATAAAGATCTTTTGGTTGAAACGTTGAATATGATTTGTGTATTGTAATATGTATGATTTCTTGTGTGCGCATCATTGCCTACTAGTTTTAGTTATATTCTGTCGTGTCTCATTGAAGCGATATATAAACCTGCGTTTTACGTAAGACTAAAAAACCCCATATTCATTTATCTGACACTAACTGCATGTGATAATTCTCTCATGGTTGCAGGCAGCAGGAGAAAGATTTTGAACGAGTGAACGACTGATATTGTTCATCAAACAATCCTTGTAATTAATAAACCTCAGTTCATGTGTGTTTGTCAATGTCTTGTTTACCTGCCTATATGTGTAGTACACTAGAAGTCGCCATGTATGTGAGTTGCACTATCAAACACTTTTAGTACACACAGGAACACGCAAACATGTCCATTCTTATTTCATTCCATAAAATTAGACACTGGTGTGTTGCACGTAGGTAATAGTATAATCCTACTGTTCAACAATATCTTCATACGATCACGTTGATTTTCAGAGAAAAGCCTTCAATTCCATATCTCTAATTTCCAAAAATGTGAGCATGATTATATGAGTATGGAAACCAAGCTTTGGTTTAAAATAAAATAAAAAACATAATTACCAAAAAATATAGTAAAGATACAACGAATACGTACGGGCCGTAGATAACACAAATACGGAAGTAAAAATATCATAAATAAGTAAACATATGATACAAGCACATATGGTCACCAATAATGAGATAGCTAGTTATAACTCAAGTAAAAAGCAATGGCGAAAGAATGACAAATATCATTACCGTTTTCTCTTGCATTATTTGAAACGTTCCTTCACTTACTATTGCAGTTGATACATTGACAGCCATATTATCGCCTTAACCGAGTTTCAGCTTGAGAAGTTCCATTCGAGAATTTGTAAATCTCTAATGTAATAATATCAGATTATATGTTGTTTTTGCATTGGTCACAATAGTCAAGCAGTCATATGTAATGTAGTCAGAAGTTAGTTAGTCGTTGGATCATCGTCACTGCACTCCGGACAAGACCCCATGTTCTCAGATCTTTCCTTGAGTGTAGCCGCCATTACACGTTGACTGATGGTCCCAGTACGCAGCTGATTGACCATCATCCTTTCTTGCCCAATAAACCGCTCATTTCTAGCGACATCACATTTCAAACCAAATTCCTTTATTCTAGTCATGGAACATGAGTCATCGTTACTTATACAGTCATTTGATCGTGCGTTTTCCCGTAGGGCGTTCACAATGTCTGCTCGATCCATTACTCCA
Organism: Meghimatium bilineatum; assembly: GCA_034231615.1. Classification (NCBI taxonomy): domain Eukaryota; kingdom Metazoa; phylum Mollusca; class Gastropoda; order Stylommatophora; family Philomycidae; genus Meghimatium; species Meghimatium bilineatum. The sequence goes on along the minus strand of CM067304.1, from coordinate 33,723,502 downwards.
CCAACAGCCGTAGTAACAGCGTGTGCGGACCAAAATATCTGCTCTCTCAAAACCCCGGACTCCGGCATGTCCCGTCACAAAAATGAGAGTCACTGTACGCATACAGGAATTCTTCACTGCATTCAGCCACTGTTCCCGAATGTATCCCGCCTGAACTTTCACAATCATGCTCATCGAGTTATGAGTATGCAGGCATGCTCGCAGATAGTCTGAGAGCAGACCCATTGCAAATCTTTGGTTACTGCCAAAATCTCCATTGTCCTGCTGTTTGTCGTCTCAGCGAATGCACCACTTTCCTATCTGATGAGTTCCTCCAACCTTTGAGCCGTGATGGCCCAGACAGTTCTGATGTGTCTCTCAACCGACTCATGTGTATATACAATCATATCTCATTATCTGGAATTTTCACAGACGTAGAACATTCTAGTGAAGCAGTCACATGAACTGTAGTCAGAAGCAGACCGTACTAGTCAAGCAGTCACATGTACTATAGTCAAAAGCTTACTGTACTAGTCAAGCAGTCACTATCATTTACATACACGTATATTTCTTGTGAGGTAGGGGGTGTACACTCAATGCATTGTATACATCTGGAAACTTGTCTTCAGGGTATACAAGAAAGCTTTGGTAAAAATCCACCAACACATACATGAGACAACAGCTCTATCGGTCACACTTACTATAAGTTAAATAAACAACGAACCCACATATAAAAGTGACTACTATTAATGTACACCACACTCTGTTATATGACATGCGAGTGAGGAGTACAGAATGACATTTGGCTATATCAAATGTCATCAGTAACTTCACAATGCATTAGTCTAGTTTAGCTAATCGTTTATATCCACGAGGAACATGCTGTATGGTGCACATTTTCGTTTTTGTTTATAATTGTTCATTCTCGGTGTAAAACATTTAGTGTCTATTCACCAAGCTATTAGCCCGGGTTTGTTGTGATAAGTGTTTGTCATTATTTTGCATTGTCTTTTCGTGTAATATCCTATACATCATCGTCAGTAAGTGCCATCTCCGCAACGAAGGTTGGCTGCAACGGATCTCCAACATGCCCTGTCTCTTGTCTTGGTGGTGCATTCTGCTAGACTGTAACATGTCCATCGAATGATGTTACTCTCCCACTTATATCTCTGCCTACCTCTTGTTCGCCACCCCTTGACTGTGCCCTCAAGTAAGGTCTTCAATAAGGTTTCATGTCTTTTAATGTGTCCAAAATATTTTATTTGCTTGATCTGTATTTCTCTTAGTAGTTCTTTCTTCATATTACGTGTTTTAGCACCTCTTTATTTGTTTTCTTCTCTTTCCATGATGTTCTCTGTATTCTTCTATATACCCACATCTCAAAGGCATCAATTATGTCTTCTAACTGTTTATTTAGTGTCCATGTTTCTGAGCCATACATTAATATAGAGTAGATATAGCATTTTATAATTCTCATTTTAACGTGTTTGTAATTTCTTTAGATGTTAATATTTTCCTCATGTCATTGAAGGTACCTTTAGCCATTCCTATTCACCTTTTAACTTCTGTTTCACATCTGCTATCATTTGTGACTATGTGTCCAAGATATTGATGTTTTACTTGTTGTAGTTTCTCTCCATGTAATCCTATACATATGTACTGCTATATGTCATGGAAAGACGAAGTTTTTCCTTAGCTAAATGTGACGCCGCTGCCATAGTGCAGTTTGGTGCTATAGTATTTCTCTAATGCCATCTATTCATCTTTGGGTCTTCATCTTTCTCTCTTTTCAGATGATTAAAGGCTATCAATGGAATGCGATTTGGTTCCATTCTGATTAGGTGGCCGAACGATTTGAAATTGTGTGCCTGTATTTTCTTTACCTTGCGAATATATATATTTATTACATATATTATGAAATATATTATTTTCAAAAACCAGAGAAGTTCATACAATTAGGCGGGAGCTGTAGAAACACAAACACTAAAATAAATATGAACGTGTTTCAAATAATTTGTTAATATTATACACAAACAGAAGTAATGTTAAAACAAACGAATGAAAATGTTAACTGACTTGTAGATACAAACAAATAACATTTGGTTAGTTATGCGCACGTATTTGCTGTGTTAAACCACGACTGATTGAGACTAGAGGACGTATTATCTAAATTAATTAAGCCTTCATTTGTTTCTTACCTGATTGTTCACGTGTGCGCCGTTGGTCAATATTTATATACTTAAAATCGTGTTCCAAAAATAACGAAGACTGCTACATGTATATAAATAGCAACCACAGGAATGCGTTACAATAATTTAAAAAAAGTATCGAATGAAGGCCCGTTTACTTTTGCAGATAGGTCTTATAGTATAGTCGACCGTCGCGGTTAAACAATCGCTCTATTCGGTGACTATTAGGCGACTACCTTCTTCAATATCAGACATTTCAACTAAAATTGTAAAAATTACCTCAGGGGCAATCTGTCAACTATTTTTGGCATGCGATTTCAAGGGTATAAATATTGACCATCAAGACCCACAAGAATAATTAAAAAAACGTCAGGAATGGTATCATATTGAGAGTTGAGGGGGGTCGTCTATTGAAGAAGGTGGTGATTAGGCCCTCATGGGTTCTTTTAACTGCATATACACAGCATAATTCTAAAGGATCTGAGACATTGAAATATATATAACTACAGGAGTAATATGCCTAGTAATTATATTTTGGAAAAAAAACAGTAGCAAAGAGAAGCGGTGCTATCAATACGAGATGCTATAGTAGAATTTTGCGTATACCATGGACAGTTAAAAAGACAAATCAAGAAGTTTTAAGATCAATAAACACCGAAGAGGGCTTTCTCCTTAACAATATCCTAACAAGAAATCTGTGTGTTTCTATATTTTTGGCATATAAAGAGACATAACAGCTTTAAAAGATGTATAACTTTAGTCAGAGTTAACGGCAACAGGGGAAGAGGGAGCCCAAGACGACGATGGCGCAGTAGTATATCATAGTGTTTAAACATTTCTCTAGCTGTGCTCACCCAGAATCGCGGAATGCTCAGAGAATCCATAAGCAAGACCACGTTCTGGAAATAATTTGTCACATGAGATATGTGATCGTGTGGATTCACGAAGAACATTGATTATATATCTGCGCGGTCCATAGCTGACCATTTGATATGGTGGCGATGCTAGCTAATTAGTTGGCCCGTTATTTTTCCCTCAACACTCGTTTATCCAGGAAGAAAGATAAGCCTGATTTTCTCTAGTGAGCTCCGCATTTTAGCTCTCTCTAATGACTCTACCTATGCCATGTTTTGGCTTTCTGAATCATATACATTGAGTCCTTTAGCATACAGGCATGGAAATATGCATGCAGTTTCAAGGGGATAAGGGGGTAAATATGCATATTTAATCTTAGAATGGAGGTAACCAAATGTGAGCCAGCACCTCGATTATCGTGTCTTACCATGAGCAAAGCACTGACGTTTTGGCCAATTAACTCATTATTTTTCTAGCAGACTTATTTTCCATTCAGCAGTGAGGGCACATACAAAATGTGCCCTATTCCAGGAGACTGCCACAAAGGTGCATTGTTCGATGGCCTTCATCTCTTCATCATCCTTGTATGGTAAAGGTAAGCAACCTGCCTATGTTAGCAACCTGCCATCGCGAATGAAGATAAATCTTCATGTAGTGAGTCGCAGAAACTATTTGGTAGATTGGTCAGTTCCCTTCCTTGCTGTATTTACCTCCTCATACTCATGCGTCAGGTACATATTTAAAGCTGAGTCGACAGAGGAGTGGTCGTATTAAGCAAGAAATCACAACCAGGATGTGTATGTCTCATGCTCAAGCAAACTCACTGTCCACCAGACTGCCGGCATGCCGCCCTTCACTTGATAATAGAAAACAACAGTTAGACAGTAATGCAAGATGTGACAATGGTTATTTTCAAAGGTTTTCAGCTTATCCCCAAGCTTTCCTTAGTCACATATTACGGCATGCCTGGAAAGAAGAAAGATACTCTATTTGTTGCACACTAAACTAGAATTCAAGACCACGGTTGCAACATATGGGAGTATTTGATGGGGCAGAGAAATGCTACACACATCTCCAAGTGAAGAACGTACATGATCTGTCACATAAGTACGTTCTACACGCGAGTTAATTTTATAAAATATTCATACAACTTCAAGGGAAATAATATCTTTGAAACAAAAACAAATAACCCCGCACGAATATTATATATAGCGTGAAAAACATATTATATGGCTGTTTACTTCATTTCCATTTAAATTGGATTTTCTGAATCCAGTTTACAATAAAATCATGTGCTCTATATTCATTATAGCTGCAAAAAAATGGCATCAACGAGTATAGTTATGTATTAGAATTAGAACCGGTGAACATTTTCACTAGATTGTATAGAAGTGATTCAGATAGATAAGTGATTATAACTCTAAATCAATACATGGAGTTTATCTTAAACTTGCGTATTTGAGTATCAATTGAGCGTAGATTCGATCTAGCCAGACACAAACCGTATACATTTCTTGTTTATGATAAGTTCAGATCTGAAAGCCAATAGGAGAGATTTCTACAAGTTGAGTAATCAGATTTACATTACAACTACATATATGCGGGGGAGGGAAGGTATTTCTGGTAAGTGCATTACCCATGTAGTAATCGTTAGTGATACCGATTACTAAGAAAGGCAAAATCACACTGTTCAAGAATTACAAAACTATTAGTCTAATCACACATACTACCATGGTAATAATAAAGATTAATCTGAACAGAATACAAGCTTAATTAAAGGAATTATTAGCAGAAGAACAGGATGGTTTCCGTACAAACAGAAGTACACCAGAACAGATTTGAAATATTAATATTGATAGAAAATCACTTAGAACATAAACGTGCTCTGTATGATAACTTCATTGATTTAACAAAGTTATTAGATCGTGTGTGGAACCAATGTCTGTGGAGATACTGAGACAATATAATGTCGACAAAAACATCATATAAATCATTGAAGCACTGTATGAAGGTGCAAGCAGTGCTGTTTTTTTTAGAAATCATGACATTGGTGAATTTTGCGAGACGGATATAGGAGTGCGTCAAGGTTGCATACTTCCATAAGTACTTTTTAACATATATCTTCAAAACAGAATGCAGGAGGAATTACACGATCATCAGACATAAACAACTATTGAGATAGGTCACTTGCGATGTATCGATGGTATCGATCTTTTGGCTGGTTTCGAATCTGAATTCCAGGAACACACCTCAACGTTGAAAGACGATAAAACCAGGTATTGGTAACTAGTGCAATCAATCAATACCCAACGAATATTCGGTTACACGGTGACAAAAATGAAGTTATCACCTTCTAATATCTCGAGTCCCACATATGTGATGATGGTAGCTTGGAAATGAGATTAAGCTAAGACTCAAGATGGTCATGGCTGTCACGGTTGAATATGATTTGGAGAAGCAAGATCAGTACTATTGTAGAGATAAATCTATACAGATCGTTAGTGCTAAGTATTTTTTATACGGGTATGAAAGTTGGACACTCAATCCGGACACATAAAGAAACATTCAGGTTATATTTTGTTTTAAAAATAATAGCTACATACATCTGTTGAAAACTATTTATATATAGAATAGAAGACAAACATATTTGTGCAGCAGCAAATAAACCGACCTGCAGGTTTTCAATATTTGGCAGCGGTGAAACAGCGTACATTTGTTTGGTTTAGTCATGTAACGAGACAACACTCTCTATTTAAACGTATTTTGCAAGGAACAGTCGAGGGTTGGGAGGAGAGGAGGACAGCGCGAATCCTGGATTGATATCATCAATGACTGGTCTGGGAGTGATTTTTCAACACTTCTCCAAATGTCAGAGAACAGAACTGTATGAAGGGCACTTTGTGCTGATCTATCTAGCCTCGCACCCCTACGACCATGACGGGTTATGGGTCTTATTATAATCTAGTGTGTAAAAGATGCTAACGATCAGTAAATGTGGTGAATTAGCAAGCGTGGGCACTGACATGAGAACTGACAAATTTCATCACTGGCATATCTTCTTCTTCAGCATTTATTCTCAAACTCCCGCTGGATCTCACTTATAGTAGGACCGTTGTCTTATTAGATTTCCAGCAGGATGTAGTCCAGAGAATTGAAATCCGTTGTGTCGCCGTTTTATTTGCGCCAATGGCCCGACACATCTTCTTCGGCGATGTCACTGACATATGAAGTAGTATAAATAACCAAAATATCCGTGGATGTAAAGACCACATCTGGAAGGAATACTTCACATGATGATGGGAGTTACAAAGATCCCAATAGGACCGATACCTTGATGACTGTCCTTGTTCTATGTTGTATTGTTATTTATTATAGTTTTATATCGACAGTTAGGTATTCTCAGTAATGTTTACTTTATATATGATTTACCACATATGAACTAGTAAGTGTGAGCACTAACACATGAACTATCAAATGCAATCACAGGTATGTGAACTATCAAGTGTGAGTGAGCACTGACACATGAACTAGCAATTGTAAGTACAAGTATATGAATTAGTAAGAGTGAGCACTAAAATGTGAACTAGCAGGTTTGAGCAATAACACGTGAACTAACAAGTGTGAGCACAGACATATGAACTAGCAAGTGTGAGCGCTTAAATATTTTTTAAACAATAAGGTTCAAAAGTCATATTTCTTTGTACTCCGGTTTCCTTGCGTATATTCCGCCCATTCAACAGAGCATGCCTCTACCTTCTGAGAGCACCATTCAAAAGAGCACGTCTCCACCTTCTGAGAGCACCATTCAATAAAGTATACCTCCACCTTCTGAAAGTACAATTCGAAACATACAACTACGTAGCTTCAAGCAATTATCACAAGGGACCTTCTGGTAATTCACTTTATCAAAATATATCTATATCAAATCTGCATGTTTTTGAGTAGATAGCAAAAGATCGATATTATCTCTACGCCACAGAGATCAAAGACTGAGGTGGTTGAGACTTTGATATTGTGACAAAGGTGTATATGTATATATAGGTATAATGTTAATTAAAAGAAATAGAACTAGTTTTTTTTCAAAATTCAAGAAATATGAACTGCCATATATTCTGTAATAAGCAGACAGCTAAGGTGGTTTTGGGATGTGGGTGATGTTTCTCTCCTTAGAAATGTGGTACAAAAGCTGTACTGACGTCGAATGTGTCGGGCCGAAATATGATGATATCGCATACAAACTGTAAACCACGGCAAAATACAGTATTTGGTATACGGAATACGTGCTGTGAACCTGCAGGAGTATACAAACGAACGCAACGGAATATTTAATTTACATCGCTAATAGGACACAGGAATACACACTTATTTGCACTACATAACATACACGGTTTTCTTTCTACTTCTTTTCAAAAAGAGGTATACCATCCACGTTATACGATGTTTTTAATGTGCGCTGAACTTGACTGGTACACACACATTTTTTTGTTATATACGGTTACAGCGGGAATGATCATTGCGTTATTTATTCGAATAGTAATTTGTACCAAGTATCTACAAAATCACTGTGCATTTGTATACATTGGATGTTATACTACGCCACATGAATTGTGAGCAGTTACTTTCAGCTTTCAACAGACAGCAACTATATAGAAACCCACTATATATATATATATATATATATAATTGGTGTGATCATCGTTTTGTCTGTTGTCGTAATTTGTGTTTTCTGTTTTTTTTTAATTTACAGATGTACATTTTGGATGTTGCTGTATTTTATTGTGGTTGTAATTAGCTGTATCAGTCCCTCAGAATATATAGTAATCTTATTTATTTGTCATTACTCATATCTTATTTCTGGATTGTTGTATCCACTGATGTTTAATGGATGAAACACATTTTCTTTAGTTTTTCTCTTACATTTCTCATTATATTATGTGCATAGATGTTATAAAAAAATTAAAGGGATAGAGTGCAGCCCTTGATTCTTGACTATTGTTTAGAAAACGGCCTCACAGCACATGGGGCATTCCCATAAGTGTTCCGCCCTCTATTCTAGCAGCCATCCAACTCGATTGTGTTTCGAGTCTAATGCCACCGAAACAGACGTCGACATCAGGGCACAACTCTGAACTTGGTGCATATTACCACATGTTTCTTTGTTGTTCCGCCCACCCGCGCTGTGCCAGTAACTAGTTCAAGCACAACGTCGACCTGTCGGAACAACATGGTAGCCTTTATCGAAGGCTACGACTACGGGATTGTATAGATGACCTGCCATGAAGCGTCTATAAGAAGATAACCTCAATATAATGGCATGCCATCTACTAAGGCGTTCTGTTACATGGTTTGTTTGTTTAGTGAGCCATTGGTGAGACCAACAGACACATCCCTGTCTCACTCCACTTTGCACAGCGAACAACTCCGATGGTCGTCCTTCCGCTGTAATTGCTGCTCAATAATATGTTTTAGGCGTTTGGGGAAGCCCATGTCTTCCATGATGGACCATAGTTGGTGATGTTTAGCACAAACAAACGCTTTGAGTAGTCTATGACACTCATGTAGTTCTATATTATCTACATTTCTCAGTTATGTTCTTCATGTTAAATGTGTTATCTCTTGTTCTTATTCATGCTGGTAAACGGGTTTATATTTCATGAATTTCAGTTTCTAATGTGTGTTGTATTCTTTTCATTATGATATGCAGTATTATTTTTGCTGGCTTGACTAATTAGTGTTACTGTTATATAGTTTGTACATAGTTGTAGAACATATTTCTTTGCCAAGGGTATGTAAGCTTACACTATATCCATTTGTCTGGCTATATTCCGCTTTTCCATATCTTGCAACGCAACGTATAGAATATGTTATCACTGTAATCTCCGCTGATTTGTATTATTTACGTCGTCACCTGGAGCTCTTCCATTTTTTCAAACTTCTGATTGAATGTGTGACCTCTTCCGATGTAGGTTCTGGTTCTTGTTCTTTGGATTTCATAGACGTTTTTTTATACATGTCTTGACAATATGTTCTCCATCTATGTAAGATATAATGTGTCCTTGTTAGTGTATTCCTTTTTTATCCTTTATTACTCGTAGTGTGGTCTTGCAGATATTCTGTTCTTGTAACGCTGAACATTCTTTTGATTTGTCCTTATTGTCTTTGTTCCTCGATTTCTCTGCATGCATTAAGCATGTATTCTTATTTGTCGTATTAATGTGATTCTTAAATTGTTTTGTTCAACATACCCCAACCAATCGAATCAGAACATAACTCTCAGTACTAGGAGTTAAATCAAAAGGTGAGAAAAACAGCTTACTTAACGTTTGTGTGTGTGTGTTTTTAATATGAAGGTAATCAAAATTGTTATCAAACAGATCATTCCCCCTGCAAACGCTTTTTATAAATGTGAATCCCTTTCTTATTAGACATGTATTTACGGTTCTGTTCACATATATAAATGTATGTATTGCTAGTATCTGTGATTCATTCGACCGGTCCATATCAATAGTAACTTGATCATATCCACGATGGAAGTCATGACTTGAACGGTCTTTTTTTTTAAATACTATACATTTTTTTGGTGGAAGTCGGAAAACGTATTGATTCCAGGGACGAGGCGAATAGGTAGGTGCAAAGCTAAACAGTCCTGCTTCAAATTATGTCTACTGGGTTCTGGTTATTTCTATAATTCTCCATATTACTATTAATTCTCCATGTTTATATTATTTATCTTCGGATTAGTGTGACAGATATTATAAACACAGACGATGGTTGGTAGAATTAATACTTTTTTTTTCTCTACGTCAGCCTGGCAAGAGAAACTGAGTAATGCCCCATTGTCTTCTATACCAGTTCTCAAGCCCCTCTTGTGTAATGTACATGACTAGTTCTCAATCTCATCGCGTGTAATGTACATGACTAGTTCTCAATCTCATCGCGTGTAATGTACATGACTAGTTCTCAATCTCATCGCGTGTAATGTACATGACTAGTTCTCAAGCTCCACTTGTGTAATGTACATGACTAGTTATCAAGCTCCTCTTGTGTAATGTACATGACTAGTTCTCAATCTCATCGCGTGTAATGTACATGACTAGTTCTCAATCTCATCGCGTGTAATGTACATGACTAGTTCTCAATCTCATCGCGTGTAATGTACATGACTAGTTCTCAATCTCATCGCGTGTAATGTACATGATTAATTCTTAATCACCTCTTGTGTACTGTACATGACTAGTTCTCAAATTCCGCTTGTGTAATGTACATGACTAGTTCTCAAGCTCCTCTTGTGTACTGTACATGACTAGTTCTCAAGCTCCTCTTGTGTAATGTACATGCCTAGTTCTCAATCTCATCTTGTGTACTGTACATGACTAGTTCTCAAGCTCCTCTTGTGTAATGTACATGACTAGTTCTCAAGCTCCTCTTGTGTAATGTACATGACTAGTTCTCAATCTCATCTTGTGTAATGTACATGACTAGTTCTCAATCTCCTCTTGTGTACTGTACATGAATATATCAGAAAGAACTGAAACTCAGAACAGAAACACCTGCATAAACCATCTCCCGAAAAAAAACATCAAAGTTTGACATTGGCATGATACTTTCATCAAGAAAATAATAGTCCGGCACATATAGGAAATGTCACCACACAGTTTTAATGCGACTCTTGCAACAACATGGCATTCACCTCCCTTGGTGGAAGCCAACATCCTGTAATCACACATTTATAACCTCTGACCTGTTAATTTCACAGAGAACCAACTTCCGCCTTCCACTAAAATTTTGTAGAGAATTGCAGCAAAAACATGGAAATAATGGCAGCATGTACATTTAAATCGCGACGTCAGCTGAAACATGGCAATCTATTTGGTTACAGTGGGCAACGAACATATGGTTAGTACAGCTCTTGTACAGCGCAATTAGGCACATGCAGTTTGACTCAACTAAATGCATATACGATTCAATTCATTGTCCAATGCAACGAAATCTTTAGTTGATGCAACCAAAATCTTGTATTATCTAATCATTGCAATATGATGATTAATCATTGCAATCTAATGATTAATCATTGCAATATGAGGATTAATCATTGAAATCTGAGGATTAATCATTGCAGAGGATTAATCATTGCAATCTGAGGATTAATCATTGAAATCTAATAATTGTTCACTTAATTATTACACTTACTATTTGTAATCATACAATTATTAAGTGAAATCTCACAATTAATTATTGAAATCTTACAATTAATCATCATTGATATTTGACAACTAACCATCATTATAATCTTACACTTAATCATTCTATGATTAATATGTGGTAATCGCAACCTGGATTTCTAGTTTAGGGTGAATATAATACCACTTTTCTCTTTCCAGACATGTCGTAGCAAGCGAATACGGAAAGTTAGGATATAATGAATATTATATCTTTATATCTTAAACAGTCATTGTCACCCCATATCTTGCCCCAATTCATTCGCTATTGTCTTCTGGCAAATGGTCCTCATTGACGACGAGGAGTTGCAGACCAGCGATTATTGCACCTTTGTCCTTTTGTGGTCGACTCCTATGTGGCGAGGAATGCTAGGTGTGATATCAATCAGATGGGTACACAGATCTGACGAAAAAATAATGAATGAGTTTGCCCAGACGTATATGGTACGCTCCTGATAATATGTGATGACCATGGATTCTAACACACTGGAATACATTCATAGATTCCCATTAAGACAACCATGTCTTTGTACTACACAGAATGTGCATCTGAGTGTCACCTCTGTTACTCAATAATATGCATCTGAGTGTCACCTATGTTACTCAACAATATGCATCCGAGTGTCACCTATGTTACTCAACAATATGCATCAGAGTGTCACCTTTGTTACTCAACAAGAGCATCTATGGTTACATCAGGAAGCATATGAGCTGTTAAGAGCTATCTGCTCACAACTGAAGCGATTATTTCATTATCACCACGCAATTTATCGTTAAAGTATCTTACAAATACGCATCATGAACGCGTACAATGAATCATCATTGAAATATGATAAGTATATACCATTAAGCGCTTGAATTTAATAATATAATATCAACGCTACAGAATAGTGTTGGTTGTTTTATTTTTTGCAAGGCTTAAACATAACTTATAAATGTACTGAAATAAATTCGTATACATGTCAACAAGAACAAATGGTGTCATTATGGACCTCCCCAACTCAGAATGTCTGGTTTCCACCCTAAGAAAGGCGATTGAATAAAACGCTTGCTTGAAAAGTGACACCTTCCACTGACAGACAAATTAAGTTGTCACTACGATATTAAAACCCATTAATATTTTTACCAGAAATATATGCGAACGCGATTGTTAAGTCATAACACTAGTTAGTAGTGACTAGATACAGGAAGTTTGATTATAACAGTCAACTTGTTCTTTCACACAAGGTCTGATAGTAGGATCACGTCAAGATAACACAATGTGGCATTTGAGAAATGTTTGATTCCATTAAAATTCACTATCGATGTATTTGTTCAGATACTCGGAGGATTTCACAGCTGGTGTTCCCGTTCAGAAGGTGGGATTATTTAGAGAAAGTCAAGATGTCCATAATTTACGTTAACAATTTTATGTCGATTATTGACCACCTTGGCCCCCTCTTTCTTATCAACAAATCTCAAGAATTTCCTGCTTGAAAACATCCAGGAAATGTTTCCTCCTCGCCCCCTGTAAAACATTATTTTCATAGCCGAAAGAGTACTGAGAAAAACAAATATATTTGCCAGTTGTGGAGAAACTTTTCAAATTCAAATATTTTAAATCGTGTATAAAAACATTATTACTGACGTCAACTTTTTTCAACATTCCCCACACTCACCTAATAAAGAAATTTCATCGTTTATTGTCAGACTTCATTCCCTTACCCAGATCACAAGTCGCTAATTGTTGATGCAATTTATGGGCACCCCCAATGGATATCAGCTTTCTTCAGCTAGAGGATGCGGGCAACCTGACAGAGACCGCGGGGATTTCAGACAATTCATATAGAAAACAACGTTCTGAAAAGAATGCGCCACAGAAGGACTACATGTGTAGTCCTTTACTACGTTTGCAGCTAGCGGTGTTAACATGACTACGGTCGTCACGCTTGAATGAACTAGCTATCAATATATTTCAGAGATTCTTGTCACGTCTGTAAGCAACTAATTTGGGGGGGGGGGGTCGGAGAAAATCACGACGACTGGGATCCAATTGAAGAAGTGGAAGGTTTCGGAATAGGACACCGCGCACAGCATAGCTATGGGAGCGGAAGGTGAGAACAAATTTGACGCTGTCCGTGTAGGAAGTCTTACTTACAGCAAATGTGTGAACATAGGAAAAGCATTATCATACAGACAAAGCTTAACGTTTACTGAGCAGAACTACTTCAGGTGCTGTTATACTCTTGTGTAATAAGGACTGTGGACTGTACAGATTATAGAACAATTCTAATGAGTCATTTAACGAAAATACTCCTCAAGATAATACATGAAAGAATTAAGAACAAGATAAACACGGAGGTCGGTGAAGAACAATTCGGTTTTAGGAAAAAAACAAAGGAACCAGAGAAGCTATACTGAGTATCCGACTAGTGATAGATAAATATATAGAAGTTCAAACAAATATATATATATATATTTGTTTCATAGATTACAGCAAGTCCTTTGACAGAGTCAAACATGAAAAATTAATGAAAAGTATTAAAGAAATTAGCATATATGGAAAAGACATCAGACTTATTAGAAATATATATTGGGAACAAACTACATCACTAAGATGTGAAAAAAGCTACTCGTCATACATAGAAATAAAAAGAGAGGTAAGACAAGGCTGCATTTTATCACCAAGTCTATTTAATATCTACACAGAGAATATCATAAATATCAAAAATATTAAATAAAATATAGAAGAAATGCCAGGACTCAAGATCAATATGAAAATAATAAACAACCGTAGATATGCAGGTGATACTGTTCTTTTGGCAGAAAGTGAACATGAACTACAAAGACTAATAGACCAAGTCAATAAATCACGTAATGAATATGGGCTTGATAAAAATTTCCAAATAAACAACAAAAACCATGATAATCAGCAGAGACAAGGAGAAGAACAAGAGCTAAACATAAACATAAATGGAGAGAAACTACAACCAGTAAAGCATTATCAATATCTTGGATGTGACATCATGGCAGATGTGAAACAGAAGTTAAAAGGAGAATAGGAATGCCTAAAATTACCTTAAATGACATGAGAAAAATATTAACATCTAAACAAATTACAATCAAGTTAAAAATGAGAATTATAAAATGCTATATCTATTCTATATTAATGTAAGGCTCAGAAACATGCGCACTAAATAAACAATTAGAAGACAGAATTGCTGCCTTTGAGATGTGGGTATATAGAAGAATAGGGAGAACATCATGGAAAGAGAAGAAAACAAATAAAGAGGTGCTAAAAACACTTAATATGAAGAAAGAACTATTAAGAGAAATAAAGATCAGGCAAATAAAGTATTTTGGACACATTAAAAGACATGACACCTTATTGAAGACCTTACTTGAGGGTAAAGTAAAAGAGGGGCGAGCAAGAGATAAGCAGAGATACAAGTGGGAGAGTAACATCACACGATGGACAGGTTACAGTCTAGCAGAATGCACCACAAAGACAAGCGACAGGGGATGTTGCAGCCAACCTTCGTTGCTGAGACGGCACGTAATGATGATGATGATAATGATACTCTTGTGAAACATGAACTGTGTATAGTCGACATGTGAGCAAACTTAAGGACTTTCATACAAAACTTGGTTTAGAAACCTTATGAACATCAGATGTTAAGATAAGATTCCGAATAACACAGTCTTTAACAGATCTGGTATCCCTTGCATTGCCACTATTCTGCTACAGATAAGATTCACTGGGCTTGCCATCTTGTACGCATGCCAGATCATCGCCAGCTAAGGATACTTCTCTATGGTGATTTGCAGAAGCACATGCGACCTCAATAGGCCAAAAGAAGTGCAACAACAACGCAGTATAGACCTCACTAAAGCATTTGAAATCAATCACGATACATGGGAAAAACGTTCACAAAATAGAGCTATATGGCGATATATAGTTTAGAAATGCGTAGCATCTTTTGAAAAGAGGATATGTGCAGCAACTCAACAGTAGAGAGTTGCTAGAAGGTCACGGGTAGACAAAACCATATACAATGGTCATACCTTGTCCGAACTGTCCAAGGACAGTGCGATTCGAATATGTCTTATAAGCCATCTACCAAATCATAATAAAGGACAAAATGATAACTGCATTTTCAAAAGAGGATGTAACAATATATCATCATTACTTAGGATGGACGAACAACTATAAAATAGAAAGTCGAATGAGTATTCCTGAGGGTGTCATAGTAGCAGAGGCTTTACACTTGAAGCAGGGCGTCCCTGATTATCTTGTCAGGTCATAAGAGACAGCGGACGATTTGAATTACTCATTTCGTGAACGTTTTCAAGAAACTTCTCCTCCCCAATACACAGGCGCTGTAAACCGACATGGAATAAGCGACAGCGGACGAATTAAATGATCTCATGTATATTCAGGATACACGCCTACCCCAGTACACAGGGGTTGTACAACACATGGGCTGTACACTGCCCTGATATAAGCGACAGTGGAATAATTGAATCATCTTGTGAACGTTTTGAAGTAATTCATCTTCTTCATTACACATACATTTCAGACAAAGACATTAAGAGAATAACAGGAACTTGCAAAAGTCAGGATGTAAGAGAATGTGTAGAGAAGAAAGCTATACTATCGGCATCAGATGGTTTGTAGTGTACAGATGTGCTCAGACAGGAGTGTTGGAAATTGGATGCTACTGGATATGTCATGGAAGTTCACATGGGAGGTATAGATCTCTGATGTGAAATTGATGGCCGGATAAAAGTTGTCGATGAAGTGTACACTTTTAGAGCGTGACAGATTGATATAAGACATGTCCGTGATGCCAATGCCTTCCTTCATCGATGTACATATGGAACACCAATGGGAAGGGCTTACCATAGGATTCTAATACATGTACCTGGAATCCGTATCTGGTTCTCAAGGTCGCCCATATATAGGCAGGTATATCTGGGTCCCATCTTCATGTATGTCATAGTGACACCGGTGAATTCATCAAAAAAGCGCCCATCAAACTTAATGGAATTATGGGTCAGAAGAAGCTCCGCAAGACGGATGAAAGTAAATGTAGTCACATAGTTGAGGACGAGTGTCATGGAAAACTCTGCGCCATGGGTTAGCCAATAGTAGCTTTCGGATCCCTGATACTACCTTTTAATTGTTCGTATTTGTGATACATGTATAAGAAAGTATAGTTTATACACACTTCTAATATAT
The DNA here is from genome assembly GCA_034231615.1 of Meghimatium bilineatum. NCBI lineage: Eukaryota > Metazoa > Mollusca > Gastropoda > Stylommatophora > Philomycidae > Meghimatium > Meghimatium bilineatum. The sequence continues at coordinate 33,707,039 of CM067304.1, read as the reverse complement.
TGGATAATTAATATTAATTAATCCATCATCTTAACAATATGCATATATAATTATGTAGGCGTATCATATTTTTCATCTAAACGGTGGGAGTGCCACCAGTGACACAAATTTGAGGGTCAATTTTTCACGTTCTGGAACTATTTATTACATCTATGGATCTTATTAACTGTTGTATTATTAGCACCCATGTTACAAATACGTCGAAGTTTATCTTCCCCAAATCACGATTATCAAGTGTCTCTGCGTGCATTTATTTCTTGCAGGCAGGCACGTTTACAAATGATCTAATAACATCTCCGATAATTTCAGAACAAATGAAATACATTTCTCAAACTGTGCTCTGAAAATAGTTACAAGTGCTGGATGAGTGCGTGCAGAGACGGAGCTGTACATCCACGGGTTATATAAACATTCCTAATTATTATTATAGGACACGACATAACAGTCATGCCGATTATGCTTGTCGAAGTGATATAATTAGGATCCCTGCCAAGATAACTACTGACAGATTTCGCTAGTACATACATATATATAAACAATATGTTTCTGAAAACAACGTGCGGAAAACTGAGATTTTCTCCTACAACTTACCTCTATTTCTTGCATGAAATATACCTAACAATCGTTCATGCAAATTACTTTTAATTTCGTGCATGCGATATACCTTACATTCTTCTATCCAACATTACAGAACATTCCAATATTCTATACAACATACCTCACATTTTACTATTCTATCCAACATATCTCAAATTCTCCTGTACAAAATCTCACATTCCTATGTTGTATATAACATACCTGACATTCCTATAACTGTTATACATACCTAACATTCGTATATATATACTACTTAACTCATATTTGTCTATGGCATCCTACATACATCACATTCCTCTATTCTATAAATCTTGCATCACATTCATTTATCTATTCAAAATACATCACACTTCCTTTCAAAAATGCATCACTTTCCAGTATTCTATACAGCTTACATCACATTCTTCTATCCTGCCTACATCACTGTCTTCTATTCTATACAGCTTACATCACATTCTTCTATCCTGCCTACATAACTTTCTTCTATTCTATCCTGCCTACATCACTTTCTTCTATTCTATACAGCTTACATCACATTCTTCTAACCTGCCAACATAACTTTCTTCTATTCTATCTTGCATACATCATATTCCTCTAGTATATACAACATACAATATATTGCTTAATTCTATCCAACATACATAACATTCGTACATTCTAGCCAGCAAACATCACATTCTTCAGTGCAACATACATCACATTCTTCTATGCAACATACATCACATTCTTCTATGCAACAAACATCACATTCTTCTATGCAACAAACATCACATTCTTCTATGCAACAAACATCACATTCTTCTATGCAACAAACATCACATTCTTCTATGCAACATACATCACATTCTTCCGTGCAACAAACATCACATTCTTCTATGCAACATACATCACATTCTTCCGTGCAACATACATCACATTCTTCCGTGCAACATACATCACATTCTTCCGTGCAACATACATCACATTCTTCCATGCAACATACATCACATTCTTCCGTGCAACAAACATCACATTCTTCCGTGCAACATACATCACATTCTTCCATGCAACAAACATCACATTCTTCCGTGCAACATACATCACATTCTTCCATGCAACATACATCACATTCTTCCGTGCAACATACATCACATTCTTCCATGCAACATACATCACATTCTTCTATGCAACAAACATCACATTCTTCTATGCAACAAACATCACATTCTTCTATGCAACAAACATCACATTCTTCTATGCAACAAACATCACATTCTTCTATGCAACAAACATCACATTCTTTAGTGCAACATACATCATATTTTTTTTCATGCAGAATATCTCATTTCTTCTAACCAACCTATCTCAGATTTCTTCCATTCAACGCATTTATGTCATGAAACATGCCTCATATTTCTTTCATTCAGCAACAATGCAAATGCATTCCATGCAATATACCTTAGACAACTTGCATAAAAATAACACACATTTCTTCTATACAATATATCAAAAGATTTCCATACGCAAATTACACGCCACGATTATATATTCTTTACGTCACGTTTATACCTTGAACATCCAATATGTTTTCCCTATGAAGCAGTCGATATATTTCTTCCATACAATACATGTGACATTTCTGAAATGAATTATACAAGATATTTTGTACACGCACTATTCCAATTAATACACCTGGAACATCATTCTTGCAATATAAACGTATACAGATTAGCCAGGGTGTGTTCAAGAAATGTGATGTAAAGGACTGATCTCTGAAGCTGTTACAATTTACAACACTAATCGCCATATATATATATATAAGAACAAACCCGTTATGTATGTTCTCTATGGATTCTTAAACTATATGACGAATATGGGTGACATTTGACACGGTGATATATATATATATATATATATATATATATATATATATATATATATATATATATATTCTGTTTTTCTTGAGTCTTGATTAGAAATTGGCCTCACAGCATATGGGACATTCCCATAAGTGCTCCGCCCTCTGTTCCAGAGCCATCCGACTCGATGGTGTTTCGAGTCTAATGCTGATGAAACAGATGTCGACATCAGGGTACAACTCTGGCGCTTGCGACAAGTTTCTTTGTTATTCCGCCCACCCACGCCGTGCCAATAACTAGTTCGAGCACGACGTCGGACCGTGGGAACAACATGGTAACTGTTATCGAAGGTTACGACTACGGGGTATATATATATATATATGTGTGTGTGTGTGTATCAATTTCCGTAGCTCTGTACTTTTGGTATTATGTATAAGCTCCTTGAAAACAGCACGCAGACGGATCATATTTGACACCATTATATTTTGGGTAATGTGCCAATCGTGGAGTTTGCATGAAATCTTAAATGTTCTCCTGTACTCAGGTACAGCTGGTCAATGGTATGAGTGGTTAACCTTTTACTTCTGTCTGGTGTACAAATGTCAAACAACTGTAAAAGAAACCTTATGCTTGAAAAAAACAATCCTTCCATTTCGATTGATGTTTACTGTGTTATAACAGGCTAAATAATCATCCTCCTTGCCTTTTGATGACGTCGTTTACATATCTGTCTATGAGCTAATCGCGTAATACTGTTTATATCTGGGATTTTGTTGTTTTCTTAAAGTCGAATTCATCGGACATTGAATTTCCAGTTACACATTGAGATCACGATGTTGTAAAAATAATACATCACATGAAACATTAGAGTACGGAACTTTTATAAAGCTAGAATTTGACACCATCTATCGTGTTAGCGAAATAGCAAAGTCCGTGCGAGCAAGAAGTATATTATATTATGGAGTGATGCGGCGGCTGTACGATTGAAGGGATTTTGTACTTTATTCTTTTTTTTAAATTTTTATGTAGGAACTGAAACATATCAAATTCATCGCTACAATATAAGAAAAATATTCGCATTGATTCTATTTTCTTTTTTGTTGTAATCTTGGTCGGCAACGCCGGGGATTGCTTCTAGTAATATATATATATATATATATAAATCGTCAACATGTGTAGATGACTAGGACAGAAATAATAAAATAACTGATATTAAACACATACTGAACAAAGAAACGTGTAAGAACTTCTCAAAACTATGAACTAGTCAATCAATTGGAAGAGCTTATTTAGGCTTAGACTAGCTTATCTAGATTGTTGCCTTGTTTCTTGTCAGGACCATAAGGTCACTGATTAGCGGAACTATTTCCTGTAGAGGCTTTGCAGTCTGCTAGAAATACCAAATCAAATCTATGAAATGCTCTTAAGGATTTCTCTTGCTTCTAATCCCTGATGCGTATGTCTCTTCTCAAGGTGAATATTTCATAAGCGACATGGACATTGCTGTTCTTAAATTAAGTAGTAATGCATTGTCTTCTACTTATTATCATAACACTTATCAGATCCCATTATCTTATACCGAATATCATGTCAATAGTATATCTCATTATTGTGTGCTGAATATCATGAAAATATTATATCTCATTGTCTTATAATGGTTATCATGACAATATTATATCTCATTCTTATAATGGTTATCATGACAATATTATATCTCATTCTTATAATGGTTATCATGACAATATTATATCTTATTACCCTACACTAGATATCATGACAATAGTATATCTCATTATCTTATACTGGTTATCATGACAATAGTGTTAGTTAGCTAGTTATTCCTCTAGAGCCAATGACGGCACATAGGGCGGATGTCATAGATTTCAACGTCTCTCGTTTCATTGCAATTTGCTTTAGATCTGCATTGTTTCTGATACCGATGGTGAAATGTGCTCTTGTAATAGTTCTACGTTATGTTTATTTTGGTCTTCCACGTTTTCTTTTGCCTTTTGGTGACATCATCAAAGGTTGACAGGGGAGTCTTTCAGTATCTATTCGAAGCGCGTGCCCGATGCAATTCCTGTAACGCTTTCTAATATAGGTGGACTTATATTTTTGTTTTGATTCTTGTCTGACAACTGTGTTTGATTTGAAGTCTGACCAACGTATGTTCAGTAGCCTTCTACATATTGTGTCTCATTGTTATATACTAATTATCATGACAATGGATATAACAATTGATCATTATCACTTGTGACGGACGAACATAAGTATTTCATATCTTCTTAGACAAGGTATCATTTCAATGTCGCGTTGTCTTATATTGGTTACCATGTCAATATGATATTGCATTGTCTTATAGTGTTTGTCAAGTCAATATGATATCGCATTGTCTTATAGTGTTTGTCATGTCAATATCATATCGCTTTGTCTTACAGTGTGTGTCATGTCAATATGATATCACATTGTCTTTTTATGTTTGTCATGTCAATATCATATCGCCTTGTCTTACACTGGTAATCATGTCAATATCGTTACAAAGTATACATGGTAATGTATCACCATCTTGGAACATATTATCTCAGCCCCCCTATACTTTGTCACGATGATAGACATGTATTCATTACAACATCGCGTATAAGATTCATCTCAAGACTCGTTTTTATGATTTATTATTCTTCTTGATCGTTCTTCAGTCAGATATCAGGTTACGGCGTCAATAGCATTTATCAATTGTGTGATTCCCTTCAGGTCATCCATGGAAATCCACATGTCTTGAAGGATGCCGTCTCAGTATAGCATATTTTCTGCCTCTCTTCTTAGTAACGTTAAGAGTAAGGAAGAATGTGTTCTGCGGTCTCTGGGCTCAGTCCACAGTTGCGCAGGTCTGTCTCGCCAATCTTCAGCTTTCTGAACTTGTGACATCTCAGTCTGGTGTGGCCAGTTCGTAGTCTGAAAATGATTGTGTGTTTTTTGCTTGACATGTTCTATTATTTCAACATCTTGCGCAAGATATATCAATGTCTTTTCAACGTCTCAAGGGTGGTCATTTTGTACTATTTCTTAGACCTGATATCATCAAAATATCTCCCAGGACAGTGTATCATCTGGATATCATATTAGTGCATCGCATTAATATATCTTTAGACAGTGTATCGTATCAAGATCTCATAAGACACTATATTAATTGAGTTTATAATAGTGTGCATGACTATGCCGTGCTATGATGCAGAGAGGCAGCCACATTAGGCGACACCAATCAACATTCACCACCAATATGCAACATAATAATTAATAACACAGAATTGGCACAAGTTGAAAAAGTGAAAAATCTTGTCTCCCTGTTAACATCAGAAGGTAGATGCTCAAGTGAGATAAAGAGCCGAACAGAACAAATCAAATCAGCATTCCAAAAAATGAAAACCATTTTTTGCAATGGAAGTCTATCAATACAGACCCGAAATCGGGTGCTGAGATGTTATATCGAACCGATTCTTTTTTATGGATGTGAAGCATGGACTATAAAAAAGAAAATTCAGAGTGAATTAGAGGCTACAGAAATGTGGTTTCTGAGAAGAATGATGAAAATACCATGGACAGCCAAGAAAACTAATGCAGATGTTCTCATTGATTCTGGCGTAAAAAGATCAATCGTATCAAACATTAGAGGCAGACAGTCAAAGTTTCTAGGGCATGTGCTGAGAAGAACACAGCTTGAACACTTAATAACCATTGGAAAGATCAAAGGGAGAAGAGATAGAGGTCGACAAAAAGAAAAGTTACTAGATGGGCTTACTAGTAATGTGGCACAGTAGAAGCTCACCAACCGATCTTTTTGACAACACAAGAGACAGAGAGTCGTGAAGAAAGATGATCGCCTACGCCAATCGGCATGGCACTTGATTGATTGATTGAATCAAAATGCAATGTCAGGGCGGCATTTCGAAGAAAAACCATTGAAGGGGGAGCGTCATTTCGAAGACTTGTATCATTATGAGAAAATCTACCACACGGTCCTAACAGTGTTTTATATGCAACATTCCCTGTCTCAAATGGAGTTAAACACGGATATGTCTAGCATCTGCCCGATTTAGCATATTATTCTCTGTCACGTATGATGTTTCTTTCAAAGATCTAGACTTGGAGGTAGAAATCTGATATAGCATTGATAGAAAAGTGTTCAACCTTCGATGTCTTCGAGCACAAACCAATGTCAAATCATCAGGGATATTTTATCTGCTGTTAATCTGTACCTCAACTTCAATTCTGAGGCTGATCTACATAGGCATTATCATAGACATATTCTTCAAAGCCTGTACATAGTTATGGCCTACTATTGTTAGATACGTTGTTGTTCAGCCATCACGAGTGATATTTGTTACATCCACTTTTGAAATTCAGTTATAGTTATGCCCTTAAATTATGTTCGTAGGTATCTTGTAAGTCGTAATCTGGGCCGCATATGTCCTGGGACAATTTGGGCATGTTATGGTGGTCAGAAAGGCATATATTTTCAAAGTGGCCAAATGAAGCGTTACAAGGACTCGTTAAAAGCCTCCATGAGATCATTTGACATAACTAAAGATACAAGGGAAGACGCTGAACAAAATTGGCGCTCTACATTAAAAAAAGAGGGCGCTGCATCTTGTGAAAAGAGGAGAAATTCAGCAGCACAACAATTGATTACAGCTAGAAAGTCACGGATAGAACAACAAACTATCAGGTGGTTATTTCATGCCTTCCTCTCCAATGACATTATGGCCAGAATCGGGATTATAATCCAGGATATATCTGTAACTGAATTTCAAAAGTAAAAGTAACAAATGATCGGTATCACTTGTGATGGGAATATATCATAATTTTCTACCATATACAAGGTATCATCTCGCTATACCTACTTGCACAATGTACTATATTTATATCTGCTTACACAATGTACCATCTTTATATCTGCTTACACCCCCATCGAGGACAGCAACGTGTAGAGGTGATGGGGCTTAGTTCAGCCATCAGGGGCTGGAAACTAAGATTGGTCGGGCAGTCCGACTCGAGTAGGACACAGTCCGGCCCAAGGAAGCAGAGTCCTGAAGACGGAGGCAACCAGCCAAAAAGGCGGACAAATAATCAGGATGCCACGCACAAAACAAGGGAACGAAAGAAGAATATCTGCTTACACAATGCACCATATCAATATCTTCTAATACAATGCAGTATTTCAATAACTTCCCACACAGTATATCATCTCAATATCTTCCCACACAGTATATCATCTCAATATTTTTTCAGACAGTTTATCATCTCAAGAACTTCCCAGACATTATATCATATCAGTGACATGGATAATTAATGAACGTATGATATTTCCTTGAGGAATTTGTGATGTCTGATAGACGCGAACAAGCGACAATTTTATCAATAGGTATTTCAAACAAAGAAAAAGTGAAACAGGATGTACTTTAATAGAGGCTGGCTCAATTATAGATCCGCTGCAATCACGTGATTCCTAAGAAAGGAAATTGACTTTTGTATCACGTCAGCTAGGAGGGGTTCATCCGCGGGCTTTCGTAGTAAGAAAATTGGTAAACCTTCTGGGAAAAGGAATACAACCGACGTTAAATTGCAAAATGAGATCAATTAATCAGAGTAGAGGTTGAATTAAAATAAAGTTAAAATAGGGAAAAGAGAAACACAAGAAGAGGGGACACAGACATGTAATGAGAAGTTTAACATAGAGCGCATACATACACTCTAACTAGATTAGACAACAGACAAACGATGGGAAGAGGATGAAAGTTTGAAACCATACATAGAACACAACGCAATTAGTAGCATGTCCTATTCAAGATTTTGCCATCAACCCAACTGGTGATTCTCCAGGAAATATACATACTTTCAGTTGTATGCCAGTGTAGATGCAAAATTAACTGTTAAGGGAATCGAACTAGGTACCCTGTCCATCACAGACGTGATACATACCACGCCGCCACAGAGTCGAAACAGATCACAAAGTACTAGGAAACAAGGAAACTGGTAATAGCCTATAAAAATGACACTGAACTGGGAAAATAGGGACGTTTGGTAACATCAACATAAAACAGAACCATAAAAGAGATACGATTTGGAAATATTAAAAGACCACAGGGCATGGAAATGAGGTAACAATAGTTAATAATCATTGTCATTATAATATTAGATGTCACAGTAGGGGAAGAAATGCAGAGATACATTAGTGCAATTACAACAGTGGATCTTCATAGAGTAGTAGTAAATAATTTAGCATTTAATCAAGATGTTGCGGGTTAAATCCCGGTGTGTTACGTTTCGTATACAAGTGTGTATATGTTTTTTTTAATTATTGGGGATTAACGTCTGAAGTATGAAATGATTGAGGAAAGTCGCAGGGGTCACCAGGTTCGATAGATTACGAAATTAAGACACCAGGGAAATAATAGGTATAATACCTTGCACATATTACATTGAAAGGCAGCAGATCAAGCGGTTTAGCCACATTATGAGAATGCATCACGACAAGTTGGCCGTACAAGCATATAACCAAATGAGATCAGGGTACAAAGCCAGATGACGACCACGGAAAAGATGGATAGAAAACGCCAGGGACATCCTGAACAGACACGGTCATAGTACAGCTGAAGCCACACATCTGGCTTTAGAACGCAAGCTCGAGCACCAAGCACCCCTGCGCTTAACAGCAAGAGTGGATAACAAACCACCTGATGAAAGATAATAGATAGACAGATCGTTTAAATTTAATAAATTAAGCTGTGTGTGGCAGTCTTAGTAGGCAGCGTGCCGGTGTCCTGAGAGTGTGTGAAAACATATCTATAACATATAGTATATTAAAGTGAATTGTATACGCTGTCTGAGCCGTTTCTAAAGAAAAACAAATTAATTTGTCCAGGCATCTTCTGGTGAGAAATCAAGAGCAAGTGCATGACCTATTGAAGTTAAGAATATATCAGATGCAGAGATGAAGTCATACTAATCTTACAGTCGTTGTCATGGAAAAAACACACATCAGATCTTAATGCTGCTGCGTAAACCATTTATTGATCATGCTAAACAGTCTCAAAATAAATTAAACACATACACACAAACGAGAAATAGAGAAATACACAAGAAAAAAGCATAGAATGTATATGGATTGCCTATGTGTTGATGATGTAACAACTTCCAGAATTGTTTTCATTTGTGCAATCCTATCACTGGCCCCGTGCTTCTTTAATCGATTGGACGTGAACTCAATTCCTTCTCCCAGAAAATCACTGCCCAAATAATGAGAGAAACTCAGAACATCCTCGTGGAACTAAAGAACGCTCACCCTCCGAAGAATTATGGATGCAAAATAGGTTACATTGATTTGGTGTTCTTGGGAAAAAACAACTATATAAGATACCAGAATATTATAAAACTGTAGAAAAACATGGCAGCATATGAGATGAGAATTATAACTGATTTATAATATAAATAATCAATATTTAGATTTCATAAGATTATATCTCCCCATTTGATATCAGAGCTTTAAAGGGAGATCAGAATGTTAGCAGTATACTTGAAGAGACCTGCTGCTGTATCAAGCTACATTGATAACGTGTTACATCAGATCGCTTGCTGGTCATGATCTATAGCTTTGATACTCGTACATATTATGTGTTGAGAGGTCCCGGAATGATAAGAAATACTATCTACATTGTGATTTGTAATCCATGTCGTTAGAGGTGACTAAGGAGTTCTGATCGCATAGTTTATTAAAATCGCTAAGTATCTCATAGCTACAAATAGAATCCATAGGGATCTCATAGCTACAAATAGAATCCATAGGGATCTCATAGCTACAAATAAAATCGATAGGGGTCTCATAGCTACAAATAGAATCCTAGGGATCTCATAGCTACAAATAGAATCGATAGGGGTCTCATAGCTACAAATAGAATCCCTAGGGATCCCATAGCTACAAATAGAATCGATAGGGATATCATAGCTACAAATAGAATCCCTAGGGATCTCATAGCTACAAATAGAATCCCTTGGGATCTCATAGCTACAAATAGAATCGATAGGGATCTCATAGCTACAAATAGAATCCCTAGGGATCTCATAGCTACAAATAGAATCGATAGAGATCTCATAGCTACAAATATAATCACTAGATATCCCATAGCTATACATATAATCATTAGAGATCACATAGCTATACATATAATCATTAGAGATCCCATAGCTACAAATAGAATCGCTATATATCATATAGATACAAATAGAATTTATAGGGATCTCGTAACTACTAATATAATCGCTAGGGATCTCATAGCTAAAAATAGAATCAATAGGGATCTCGCAGCTACAAAAATAATCTCCGGGGATCTCATAAGACATACATTTCATAAACAGGACGTCGATATTCGAACACAAACACTACTGAACACCAAACCAACGGCTTAAGGACTACGAAAGAGAAATCCACTAATCAGACCACCATTGTATCAAATGATTAGGATGTCAGCATCGTTACAGCAGATTTATACACATGTGCTCTTGTCTACACGCGATCTTTAAGAAAGTCAATACTCACTTTGCTGGTACCCTCGTATCCAGTTCTATAAATAGATTCTCATCTAGTAATAGTGCAACTAGCGTTACTCGTAACTGCTCAAATAAAGAATCCTTCTGAAGCAACAGACCAGAAAACACTATCTTCATTTGATGCTCCTAAATTTTCTCATTGTTTGTCATTCACCAACACACTTTTTCAATCTCTTGTGTTTCCTTTCCAAGAAAGACAGCGTACGTTTTCCCTTGACATTTCCTCACATTTCTTCACTTATATGATCATTTTCCTTTTCGTATTGCTTTCTACGCACTTTTTTTAAACATGGTTCAGGAAGTTCTTAGAATGTAGAAGCGACATTATTATATAACGTTTAGTCCTGTTTGATGTTTGTTTTTAACCTGTGTCATTCTATATCTTATATTGTCTTCTTTATTTTTCTAATAAATATTAGTAGCTAGATTGTTGGTCTTCTTGGTGGAAGTGATTTTGATTGTTGAGTACTGTTAACATTCCTTGTGAATAAATGTCTTCTTGGTGGCAGTGATTTTGATTGTTGAGTACTGTTAACATTGCTTGTGAATAAATATCTTCTTGGTGGCAGTGATTTTGATTGTTGAGTACTGTTAACATTCCTTGTGAATAAATGTCTTCTTGGTGGAAGTGATTTTGATTGTTGAGTACTGTTAACATTCCTTGTGAATAAATTTCATCTTGGTGGCAGTGATTTTGATTGTTGAGTACTGTTAACATTCCTTGTGAATAAATGTCTTCTTGGTGGAAGTGATTTTGATTGTTGAGTACTGTTAACATTCCTTGTGAATAAATGTCTTCTTGGTGGCAGTGATTTTGATTGTTGAGTACTGTTAACATTCCTTGTGACTAAATGTCTTCTTCTTCTTCTTTCAGTTATCATGTATCTTTCGGTGTTGAGAGGAGAGAGTATACGGTCTTTTGCTCTTCTATATGCCGCTTCTGCTGTTATATTTCCGAGTGTCTCTAATACACTAAATATCCACCTTTTATGTGGGCGTCCAATGGGTCGACTGTTTTCATATCGTTTGTTAAGGGTTTCGTGGATAATACTTTGCTCTGTCTGTCTGGTTATATGGCCGAACTATTGAACTTGTTGTTTCTGAATGTATTCTATTGTTGACTTGATCGCAAATCGTTTTCTTATGTCTTCATTCTTAGTTTTGTCTCTCAAGCTAACTCCAATCATACGTCTCACACATTTCATTTCAGTGGTGTTAATCTTATGAATTATTCTAGAATCCAATGTCCAAGTTTGACACTGATAACACAATGTTGGTAGAAAAATGTTGTCGAATATGGCTAAATTTAATAATAACTGTATATTTTTTTATAAAAAGGTTTTTTTCTGTTAAGGTGTGCTATGCTTTTTTGGCTGAGGAAATAAAAACGGATTTGCAATAGTTGTCTAAATGGCGTGTACAGGAAGAATTTAATATTGCACCACCGAAAGACAAAACATCAGATCTCAGAACAAGAACAGACATAAAGAGACCAGGAGATGAGCATAAAGTACCTAGTAAATTAACAGGACTGGGGGCTACCCCGTTGCACATCACTGTGAGTTCATACACCTGGGGGCTACCTCGTTGCACATCACTGTGAGTTCATACACCTGGGGGCTACCTCGTTACACATTACTGTAAGAAGTTCATACACCTGGGGGCTACCTCGTTACACATTACTGTAAGAAGTTCATACACCTTTCTTCATGAAATTCATTGGTTACTTTCTATATACTTTGTCCTCATTTCGCATGTGGTATTTGTGGCTTGGACTTCTAGTTCAAGGTCAAAGAATGTATAGTTACCGACTTGCTTAATGTATTGCAGACTTGTAGAATATTTTATTAGTGAGCTGCAGACTTGGATATTTTCTTAGTGTACTGCAGACTTGTAGGATATTTTATTACTGTACTGCAGACTTGTAGGATATTTTATTAGTGTACTGCAGACTTGTAGGATATTTTATTAGTGTACTGCAGACTTGTAGGATATTTTATTAGTGTACTGCAGACTTGTAGGATATTTTCACTTACGTGTCTACAAGAGCACATATATGAATGAACCAGTCTTAGCCTATGCATGTTTAACCTACTATGTCTAGTCTTACAGAACATTAACCGCTAGTCTGTGGATGTGTATCCTACTATATCTAGTCCTACATAACATTAATCACTAGACTATGGCTGTTGAACCTATCATGTCTAGTCCTACATAACATTAATCACTAGACTATGGCTGTTGAACCTATCATGTCTAGTCCTACAGACCAAAATCGTTCGTTGTACACTATCGAGTTAGCCGTATTTGTCTCTTAAAAGATTGACTTTTTTTACTTGATTCGACAATAGTGCATTTACTATGAACTTCCTTCATATAAGCACGTTATTTATAAAGTTACTTCTTCTATAGTCCATGTCATGTGGCGTTGGTTTTCATGTCTTTCTGTACCTTCTGTTTTGTGTGCTGTCATTTAATTCCGAAATTGATGATCTTCCATGCCACAATGTCAGACTGTCTTCAGGTGTCATCTCTCTCTTGGTCTTTCCATACTTTTCTTGCTATTTAATTTGCCCGTTGCCGCAATGTTTCTTCTTTTCTTTTTCCAGGATGTGTCAAACCATTTATGTGGGTTGTCTCATTTTGGTGCGGGTACACAGCTCTCATTTTGAACTAAGTTCTTTAAAGCTATCTTTATTTTTCTGTTATCTGTTCCCGGTGTTCTTAACATTCTTGTTCTTTATCTGCTTTCAATATCACACTTCTGTAAATTAGCGGAATGTAGTTCAGAGAACAGAATGTGTTGTGCCATGATTTACAGCTCAATGCGATAAACACGCCTTTCGGCCGGATAATCGGACTTCAGCATTTCAGATACATAACGTTGACCATCTATTGGATGGGTCAGACCTCTACTACAAAACTACCTTTAGTAGACCTTTACGACATGCCTGGCAGGCACACATTTCGTTATTCTTTGCTTCCCTTTGGGCTCCGGTAACAAGGGGCACACACATCTTCTATAAAACATATCTCTACCATCTCTTATATAATTATAACTATTCCGCTGCTCAGAATTCAGTTCCATAAGACATAATGTTATATATAACGTTTAGGAACTATCTCACCTTAATTGCCAAAGACACATTTCATAGTATGTTTTTGATCATGTGAAGTATTGCCTTAGCCTGGATAATTCCACAGTTAAGACATCTTCCATTCGATGATATTAATGTATCCACATATTTGAATGTGTTGAATTGCTTTAGACTAATCCCATCTACTTTGATGTTGGATTTTGAGGATATGTTCTTTGTTATTAAAGTTTGCTTCAGTTGTTCTACTATTTAAACTTAAACCCTTTGTTTTGACTTTCTTGTTCAATCATATTTATACTTTCCTCTAGCTGAACTTTTTCTCGGTTGTCAAAACTATATCATCAACGCTTTGCATGATGTTTATATTTTGTCTTCCACCTGATTTCCCTGGCTTCCTTTGTATTATAATTTCACTGTATAACTTTAAATGTTCGCTTGATATGGGCAGATATTGTTTTACAATAAATATAACGTTATAAGATATTGTGCGTACAGGCAACATTGATTGTATGGAACATTAACAACATCAAAACATAAATTATAACAAAATCAAACAAAAACATAAACGCAGTTTATTGTGAACCAAGGAAAGGAACATGTCATTAGATAATAAGGAAAAACGTTCGCAAGAGTTAATTCCAGTTAAATAGGAATCATTAACAACTGACATGTATTATGTATTTTACTGAGAGTATTAATGAGAAAATGAAGAACAAAACACAATCTCGTGACATCAATTAAGGGATATAGTAAATCCAAATTTCCGTTCAGTTCATTACATAGAGAAATAGCTTTCTCATTGAAAACACAAACCTGGATTATAAGCATGTCTAATCTTTCTTTCCTGTATCCGATTGTAAGCTCATGCATTCACAGACGGGGATGCTTTGTTTGAATAAACGAGTATCACATACAGAATCTTCCGACAATCAAGTTCTTACAATGATATATTGTTTTAAACAACCACATGGCTACTGCCACAAGATGGAAGATCGGTTGCATCAAAGATACATCTAGTTGAACATGTTTAGTTAGCAGTAGTAGTAGTAGTAGTAGTAGTAGTAGTAGTAGTAGTAATATTAGTAGAAGTAGCAGCAGTATTGGTGGCAGCAGCATTATGAATATTAGTGGTAGTAGTACTATTATCAGCAGTAGTGGTAGTAGTACTATTATCAGCAGTAGTGGTAGTAGTACTATTATCAGCAGTAGTGGTAGTAGTACTATTATCAGCAGTAGTGGTAGTAGTACTATTATCAGCAGTAGTGGTAGTAGTACTATTATCAGCAGTAGTGGTAGTAGTACTATTATCAGCAGTAGTGGTAGTAGTACTATTATCAGCAGTAGTGGTAGTAGTACTATTATCAGCAGTAGTGGTAGTAGTACTATTATCAGCAGTAGTGGTAGTAGTAGCAGTAATGTTAGTAGTAGTAGTAGTATACTCTGTTAAATCTAAGAATGAAGTGGGTCAAAACAGACCCCATGATTACTCCGCAACAACAGGTGATTTTCAAACAGCTGATGTCCTGTAAAAACAATATTATTTAAAACATTTAAAAACAATTAAAAACAGTATTAAAACATAAAAAATAATTTAAAAACGACATTTAAAAACGATATTTTGGATTCTGAACAATCGATTAATGCGTTCTGCCTCCAACAACCAAAGCACTGACCCTCTTTATTCCTAGAGTGAGCAGAGTATAGTAGTAGTAGTAGTAGTAGTAGTAGTAGTAGTAATATTATTGGTATTAGTAGTAGAGTATTACCAGCAGTAGTAGTGGTAATAGTAGTAGAAGCAGTTGTAGTAATAATAGTAACAGCATTTGCAGCAACATCAATTTTAGTAGTAGTAGTAGTAGTAGTAGTATTGTAGTAGTATTAGTTTTAGTAGTAGTTGAAGTAGTAGTAGTAATAGTAGTAGCACTAATAGTAAATGCACTAACAAACATCTGGAAATAAACAAAAACATTAGTGAAATGCAAACTTGTCACTGTTCAACTCCAATGTAAAATCAGTATTAACATATGGTTACGAAAGCTGGAAAATAACATACGCACTGAGAAGAAATTATATTCATTTGAAAATATATGTCTTATAGCAATCTTCAATATTTGCTGATGGGGATTCAATTCAAAGAAACAAATAAGAGAAGACAAACAAACATATATTTCTACTTCAATAGAAAGTGATGGATGGACTTACATCGGACATGTTTAAGAATGAATAAAAAAGACTGACAGTATATGCATTAACATGGGTACTGGATCACAAGAGAAGAGAATAAGGAAAGAAACTTCACAGAAAAACCATGAAAGAGGGTGTAACTATGGATCTCAACAACATGCAAGAACTACACACATAATCATTGCACCGCCCAGATTGGAGAACTGGTTTCTGCCCTGTGCACCGTATTCGGAGCTGAAGCAACATAGATTGCTATTTCTCTGCTATATCTACACAATCTGTATCAGTTAATTGGGGTCGACAATAAAACAATCTTCCCACAGGAGTACTGCAAATTATAGGCAATATAAGAACATGCCAATGTGTAAGGGGACTAGACAGTATATGAACATGGCAATGTGTAAGGGGACTAGACAGTATATGAACATGTCAATGTGTAAGGGGACTAGGCAATATATGAACATGTCAATGTGTAAGGGGACTAGACAGTATATGAACATGTCAATGTGTACGGGGACTAGACAGTATATGAACATGTCAATGTGTACGGGGACTAGACAGTATATGAACATGTCAATGTGTAAGGGGACTAGACAGTATATGAACATGTCAATGTGTAAGGGGACTAGGCAGTATATGAACATGTCAATGTGTAAGGGGACTAGGCAGTATATGAAAATATTCATGTCTAAGGGGACTAGGCATTATATGAAGAAGTCCATATTTAAGTGGGTTAGGCATTATGTGAAAATGTTCATGTGTAAGGGAACCATGCAACATGCAATTACCAATTAGCTCAACACTTGCGTTCAGATGACTTCTGTACACTGGGAGAAGTTTGATAATCCACTTTTTCTGCTTCCCTCAAAAATTACTGACAAATAGCAGAGTGCAGTGTACATAGTGGAATATTCGGTGTTATAGTTTCCAGCTTGACTGTTACAGCTGTGACTTTTGGCTATATACACACGACGTGAGTATTCATTTTAGGTTACTCACCAATCTGTGTTCAGTGTCATACATATTGTGCCATATATATATATATATATATATATATATATATATATATATATATATATATCAAAAGCAATACGGAAGTCGGGTGTGTCAGATCAAAAGGCTACATATATCGCAACAAATGTATAAACCTTGATATAACACATTCCATTTTCAATACGGTTTTCTGCTAATCTGCAAAATTTTGAGAACAGAAGAAGATGAAGAAGATGTTGGCTAAATTTCTCCAAATATATTTGGTTTCCGCTGCAAGGTGAACATGTAAAAAAAAAACAACACATGCATAATTATATATGGCCGCATTATTCTTAAATTGATGAGAAACTCACAATTTCAATGTCCATATTATATCAGTCTTAGTGTGTCCGGTATTTGAAGTGGAATCTGACGGTAAATGTGTTCAATTATGTTTGAGCTTCAGAAAATCTAAGCATATATTGCAGTGCTCCATATCTAGACTTTACTTATTGTAAATCTTTGGCGTGTTTTTACTATTACAGCGTAGGTGTTGGAATAAAAAAAGTACCATCCTCAGATGCCGTTTCGCATCGATTGTTGGCTGAAATAGATTTCAAATATCTAATTCTTGCCATGGTGGTGCACTTTGTTAGATTGCAACATAGCACAGTGCACCATCCTGGCACCATTTCACGATGTTCCCCTCCAACTTCCAGATCTGCACTCTTCCGCTCTTCCTTTAATTACTGTCTTCAACACGGTGTCATTTTTTTAATGTGACCAAAATATATAATTTTTTTTATTTAAAAAAAATTGTACTTTGATTAATACGCAATGTTCTCAGACCCTGTGTGATAATGTTTTCTGATCTAGATGTTCATAGGTTCGAACCCCTTGACCCTACCCTATGTTTTCGTTGTCTTCTATTTCCATTAAGTTCTCCATATTCTTTTTATATATTCACATCTAAGTGGCAAAAATTATGTCTTGTAATTGTTTGTTCATTATTCAAATTTCTGCGCCATATTTTAGTGTAAAGTAGATGTAACATAATACGATACTCATTTTTAGTTTATTTTTGATTTATTTCTGATGTTTTGATGTTATTAGTTTCCTCATGTCATTGAATGTACTTTTAGTTGTACATATTCCCATTTTAACATTGATTGGGAAGAATTACTGTCAATCACACAGGCAAGTAAGAGAAGACACCGACGAGCAATATGTTTCTACAACAATATGAAGAAAATGATGGACTTTATCGGACATGTATTTGTAATTAATGAAAACAAACTGCCATTACAAGAAGTAAAATTGGTACCAGATGGTAAAAATAAATATCCCCCCCCCCCCAAAAAAAAACAACAACAAACAAACAAACAACAAACAAACAATACGGTGGTCCATGAGAGATTCTCCAGGGGAATAGACATCAAAGTAGGTGCGACAATGGGTCTCAACAACATTCAAGAATTACACAGAGTAACATCACATCACTCGAACTTGAGAGCTCTGGCTTCTGCACTAGGAACCGTATTCGGCGCAGGAAATAAGATAACGATTTAGAGATATACATATCCTTGCAACTTCTGTTTCACTTCTACCAGCATTTGTGATTGTGTGTCCAAGATGCAGGTAACACTGTACTCGGTGTGTAGCATCCCAAAGATACAGGTGATAATCTATTACTCCTGTATCATCTCTATGATGCAGGCAATAATCTACATTTTTGTAGTATCTATAAGATACAGGTAACAATCTACTTGTTATAGTATCTCTTCGATACAGGTACTATTATACCAAGTGTAGAGTTTCTAAGATACGTGTTATAACATACCAAGTGTAGTTTTTCTAAGATACGTGTATTAATATGCCAAGTGTAGAGTTTCTAATATATGTGTTATAATATACCAAGTGTAGAGTTTCTAAGATGTGTGTAATAATATACCACGTATTTTTTTTATAAGATACGTGTAATAATATACCAAGTATAGTTTTTTTCTAAGATACGTGTAATAATATACCAAGTATATTTTTTTCTATATACGTGTAATATTATACCAAGTGTAGTTTTTCTAAGATACGTGTAATATTATACCAAGTATAGTTTTTTTCTAAGATACGTGTAATATTATACCAAGTGTAGTTTTTCTAAGATACGTGTAATATTATACCAAGTATAGTTTTTTTCTAAGATACGTGTAATATTATACCAAGTGTAGTTTTTCTAAGATACGTGTAATATTATACCAAGTATAGTTTTTTTCTAAGATACGTGTAATATTATACCAAGTATAGTTTTTTTCTAAGATACGTGTAATATTATACCAAGTATAGTTTTTTTCTAAGATACGTGTAATATTATACCAAGTATAGTTTTTTTCTAAGATACGTGTAATATTATACCAAGTATAGTTTTTTCTAAGATACGTGTAATATTATACCAAGTGTAGTTTTTCTAAGATACGTGTAATATTATACCAAGTATAGTTTTTTTCTAAGATACGTGTAATATTATACCAAGTGTAGTTTTTCTAAGATACGTGTAATATTATACCAAGTATAGTTTTTTTCTAAGATACGTGTAATATTATACCAAGTGTAGTTTTTCTAAGATACGTGTAATATTATACCAAGTATAGTTTTTTTCTAAGATACGTGTAATATTATACCAAGTATAGTTTTTTTCTAAGATACGTGTAATAATATACCAAGTGCAGTTTTTCTAAGATACGTGAAATAATATACCAAGTGTAGTTTTTCGAAGATACGTGCAAAAATATACCAAGTATAGTTTTTTCTAAGATGCGTGTAATGATATACCAAGTATATTTTTTTCTATATACGTGTAATATTATACCAAGTGTAGTTTTTCTAAGATACGTGTAATATTATACCAAGTACAGTTTTTTTCTAAGATACGTGTAATATTATACCAAGTGTAGTTTTTCTAAGATACGTGTAATATTATACCAAGTATAGTTTTTTTTCTAAGATACGTGTAATATTATACCAAGTATAGTTTTTTTCTAAGATACGTGTAATATTATACCAAGTGTAGTTTTTCTAAGATACGTGTAATATTATACCAAGTATAGTTTTTTTCTAAGATACGTGTAATATTATACCAAGTATAGTTTTTTTCTAAGATACGTGTAATATTATACCAAGTATAGTTTTTTCTAAGATACGTGTAATATTATACCAAGTATAGTTTTTTTCTAAGATACGTGTAATAATATACCAAGTATAGTTTATCGAAGATACATGAAATAATATACCAAGTGTAGTTTTTTTAAGATACGTGTAATAATATACAAGTTGTAGCAGCTCTCCATAAATGATAATGATGTTGTGAGACAGTGTTGTGAAATCACCATGAAATGAAGCGTTGATGTCATCATCAAGTCCCGTTTAGTGATTTGAGAAAGCTACTGAGAGAAGGAGATCAGTGTCCTCCATGTGATCTGTTTGTTCTTAGTATTAAATCACATACTCCCGAAACGTCAATCAATACAAGGTAACTGCGTGAAACGTAACAAAAGTCGTACTTACGTATTACACATATTAATATAATTGCTTCAATCAGACACGAAAGACTATATCTAAAACTAGTGGGAAATGATGTGCACACAAGAAAACATAAACATTACAATATGCAATTCATATTCAACGTTTCAGCCAAAAGGTCTTTATCAAGATACACACAAAACATCAAAAGACGACGAATGGAAAAATCACAACAAAGAAACGTATCCAACGGACATATGGAAACGGGATGGCGGAATTAATTAGTTATGTTTAGATATAGTCTGTCGTGTCTGATTGAAGCGATTATATTAGCCTGTGTAATTCGTAAGTATACTCCCTAAAGGAGGTTCATAGTGCTAGTATAGCCCTCCCACCCCGTTTGGTAAAACTCAGAATGAAGTGACGCTATTAGAAGCAGGTTAGAATCAACGTATTATTATTTTACCAAGTTACCGTTGCAGCAGCCTTGCTTTTGTTTGTGTTACGTATGATCTACAAGTAGGCTTAATTGACCATGTTAGTACTGAGACCTGATGCACGTAGCAGGTTAAATATTGTTAGGCCTCAAAAATAAGTATACACGTGCAGTGAGTCTGTTGTTGTCGTCTGTGTTTCATTCGGTTGGTCCATGACTCAATTCATACGTAAACCCGTTATAACGGGACAGAGCCTCCACCCTTTAAAGACGTAAACAATTTATAACGGCACTCCATACATACCCATCAAATTGGCCTTGTTTGGTTCATAAATGACAAGTAGTAACCTATTTAGCCGTTTAAAATTTATAAATCTGGCTAACGAAAGGAAACCACCAGGTTAATCAGCGATTAGAAGGGTGCTACATTTATTTCAAATTAAAATTCGACCAAGGTAAGTTCAGGTTTTCAAAATGACTTCATGTTGCACTAGCAAGCAAGCAAGTAAGTATCCATTGTACACGAAGATTAATGTTCTCCACAAACATATGTTCCTTGATCGTAGCAAGTAAGTTGAAACATTAAAAAAACAGACGTTATTGTTCTTTGAGTTTTATAATTGGATATGTTATTTCAAGTGATTTCAAGGTAAACAAAAGTGCTTTCGATTATTGACAGTGGAGATGACCGAATTGTTGAAAATCGGAAAAGAAATAGACCTACATCTAATAGAAGTAAGAGCTCAAAAATTATAAAACTGCTCCCACTGCTATTGTTTCTAATAAATCAGATATGCCTACTGACAGAAATTATAATCTTGAATTATGTTATACAGAAAATAGAGCTAGACCTAATGATAATATTGAGTGGAATAAAGTTCATCTTTGGAAATCCAAAACTTGGGCATATTTCCTAAATTTTCACAAAATTTTTTTCGGTTCTGGAATTTGACATTGCGATTAAGAAATGGAATAGCACACTAGCCATTTGATAGATCAACTTCAAATAAACTAATTAAGATTAGTAAATGGGCTGTCAATGTATCTACTTTAGTACGATTGGATATAAACATTTCAAGACAAGTAAAATTGAGAGCGAGTAGAAGAAAATATTTGTTAAAAAGTGTCTGCCAAACTAACATTCTTGTTTGTGGTGCAATTTGTGTATGTTGTTCTTATAATTCTTATATTTTTATACTGTATATGCATTCCTCATTCAATTATCTTTCTTTTGATATCTTGTATGACTTCCCATAGCTATTTCTCTGTCTTCAGGAAGCTTGCACATGAATCATGTTGCATCACAATATAGATGTTAGAAATCGTGACTAAAATCACATCTATTTTGAGAGATGCCGTGTGGTCGAATCGTAAATCGTGTTGACTCAAGTAGCTAGGCGGATAAATGACAGATGAACGTAGCTAGTTCAAACCCCTCTGATATTTTGATATAAATACTAGGTGGTTCATACTTATAATATTCATTTACATTTCCTTGAAAGCAAGTTTGGTCATTGTGACCATGTTTCATATCCATTGTACACGAAGATTAATGTTCGCCACAAACATATATTCCTTGATCGATTCAGCGTTTTAAATCAACCTTTTCTCCATATAAATTGTTATTTAATGCTGCTGCCTTTTCTCACAAAGCTTTCTGTACTTTGAAATATTATTATATGACACATGCATTTTTTTTTTCATTTTTCCACTTTAAAAAATCTTTCAGTTTGATTATTTTCCCGTATTATATGACTACGTTTGTTGTCTATCTGTGAGTTGTGCACATTTTGTAATGATCAAGAAACGTGTTTTTATTTACTACAAGCTATGTTTTGCTTAGCTTTTATGTTGTGTGTCTATAGTCCACATCCATAAACACCACATTGTATATCCATCAATTCAAACTTAATTACCAGATAATTGATTCTGTTGTCTGTTTTATTTGTTTATTTTTAGTGCAGGCTATTTTACGTTAAATGTGTGATTTGCACCTCACTGATTTGCGATTACCATTTGCTCACTTTTTTTCAATTTAGTAGAGCTGTTCTCATTTCTAATCGTATCCCATATGTATGTTATCATGTATTAGAGTATTCCATATGTATGTTCTCATGTTGTTTGTTTGAGAACCCCACGAATTGCGAGCGATTAGCTCTTACCTACTATGTGCGGTGGGTGATTTCTCTGAGCTTTCTTTCATACCCAGGAGACCTCAGCTTTCGACTCAGTACAATGCGTATTGAGGATCGTTCTACTCAGAGGGGCCTAAAATTGTATAGATTACATGCTACAAAGCTTCCATAGAAGAGTCTCAATATAGCGGTATGCCATCTACTAAAGTTTTCTGTTGCATGGGTGGTTTGTCTAGTGGGGCATTGGTGAGACCGAAAGACACAACCGCATGCGTACGCTCTCGTGTATCTCTTATCTTATAGAAGCTTCATGGCACGTCATCTATACAATCCCGTAGTCGTAACCTTCGATAACAGTTACCATGTTGTTCCGACATGCCAACGTTATGCTTGAATTAGTCACGGGCACGCCGTGGGTGGGCGGAACAGCAAAGAAACATGTCGCAAGGGCCAGAGTTGTGCCCTGATGTCGACGTTTGTTTCGGAGGCATTGAACTCGCAACACCATCGAGTTGAATGTCTGCTGGAAAAGAGTTCGGATCACTTTTGGAAATGTCCCACATGCTGTGAGGCCAGTTTCTAATCAAGAATCAAGAATCTGATATTGTTTGCTTATATGATTAAATCATACGACTTGAATATGGTTTGCAAAAGTAAGATGATCATTACAATACAGATAAATATGTATGTATCGGTTGTGTTAACTATTCTGTTATACCCATGTTATATCCTAAATTCATTCACGAAAGAATGGATTTTGATGTTTTAATATAAACACTACAACTGTCTGTTACAAAGCAGCTATATAAAACAAATATATTCGCTTATTAACAGACACAATCGAGCGTTTTCAGGAACAACTTTAGGCAGTAATTAAACGGTGTAATACTATTTAATTTCAGGAACAATATTAGGCAATAATTAAACGACGTAATAGTGTTTGGTTTCAGGAACAATATTAGGCAGTAATTAAACGGCTTCATCTTGCTTGATTGCGCATTTCAGACACGGTTACCTTTCTAAAAGTAATTTCCAGCGTTCAATAAGGGGGGGGGGGGGACAGAGGCCACAAAAGACAATATCGAATTGATATCACAACATGATATGGTCATGGGTTTTTAACACTAAATATATGTGTACAGAAGTGCTTAGATGGCTTTTTGTGCTGACTAGCTACGACACATGTATGTGTATTTATTATTATAATAACAACATATGTTTTGTTTATAGTAATGATCTTCCAACTTCGAACCTTATACACAATATGTTTTTGTAATGAGCCATGGACGTCTAGATGTACACACGGACATATATCAGGGTTGTACATCGTTACAGAAGAGTTGATTGTAACAACAAAATAGCTGAGATTTCACGTACAATATTGAGCAAGTCCTTCTCTAGAATTGCCCCGAATTCTGATTGCGCACAGTTATTCATTGTGACTGATGCGACAAATCATGTGTCGCCATCCAATGAAAACCTCGGAAAGTCGGATATGTCAATAAAATTGACACTGAATGAAATCAGAGTGTAAAACAAACCCTGGACAAGCCCTATTTATTTTAGATATACTATTGAGAATCGGGTCAACATGATACATCTAAAAAGATATATTTCTTAAGTGATGCATTTCTATTCCTTGTATCTAGATTTTTATGAATGAACACTGTTGTTTAATCTCTTCTTGCATGTCAAAAGTGTGTAGTCTCATTGTATATATCACATTACTTGAGCTAATAATTCCTGAGCGGCCAGTGCTAGATGCTAGTTCTAATATTTATGAACTGTGGCGTGCACTAAGAGTGATTACATGAAAAAAATGCATCCAATATGTCACATATGACTATGATTGCTATGCATTATGGATATTTGATATCGATATTCTCATTGTGACATTGTTTTACAAACATATTGTGATGCGTCTATTATAGAAATGATTGTCTCATAAATGTTTAGGATTATTGATCGTAAATCAAATCCAACATCTGTCACATTTTCCATCATGTTGTACAGGACTGCTTATACCACCATAGCGTTACAACAGTTCATGTGATTTAATGTGCTTTGTGCACCAGGAGACGGCAACAAGTCCACGCGATTTTTCGGTAGATCGCTAGACTAGATTAAGTAGATCGATATCATTGTTTATAAAGATAATATAAACAACAGTAAAGGGCATCCGTACCCATGAAATCAAATGATCTACAAAATAGGATTGACAACCTTATCATTATTGAGGACCCCCCCCATCCCATATCATGGACTGATCTACTACTCCGTTTATTGCCTTACATATGAAGCCGTATCTACCACTACGTGTATTGCTTTACATATGAAGACATTGATAGATATCACCCCGTATTATGCTGCTTTAAATATGTATGTGCCAGTTGTAAGAAGTACAGATATGGGGTCAATGTAGATATTTCAATAAGAGTTTATCGTCTCACTATATAGGAACCTCTCAGGAGATCATTGAAACCTCAAGGTTGCCATTCTCTGGTATACAACTCTTGTTTCATTTGTGGTGTGGGGAGATGGTGGTCTTCTAATGTATTGTAAAGTGAGGGCGTGTCAAAACGTTGCCATGTTTCGAAGTTATTATTTGAATGTTATAAGGTTTTATTTCGGATCCATGTCTGCTTTCTGTAAAGGTCCAAGACAACTGTATAATTAATCTTCGGGTACTAAATGTTTCTCATCATGGAAAGAGAAGAAAACTAAACAGTTTCTAACAACACTTAATATGAAGAAAGAAATATCAAAGAAAATAAAGATCAAGCAAATACAATATTTGAACACATTCAAAGATATAACACCTTGTTAAAGACCTTACTTGGGGGTAATCTTTAAAGGAGGCAAGCAAGAGGTAATCAGGGATATACGTGGGAGAGTGACATCAAAAGATGGGCATATTACAGTCCAGCAGAGTGCACCGCCAAAACAAGATACATAATGGTGAAGGTATGTTGCAGTCTCGTTGCGGAAACGGTACTTGATGATGATGATTGAATAACATTAAAGTCATTCCAGTGAATAATATCAGCATGGAGTTATTTGTAACAGTCGTTTTCTTGTATATCTATACGTGATTGATATATATTGGGGCGCAGTAGTTTACTGAACTGATACAATAATCAGATCTTCCCAGAAAAGAGACGCAATTTGGAATCTAAAGGAAGAGCCTCGTATTTAAGAATATGATATGTTGATCTAAGGGCAACAAACAAATACATGTATATGTGTGAGTAACACATTCGCATGTGTCAGTTTGAATAGCTGTATCAATTAGTTTATAAACTTGTGGATTGTATGTGTTGCTGTTATGTATATCTTCTACTTTTTTGTTCACTTTCAGACTTCGTCATTTATGACTGTAAAAAAAGGTAGCAGTCCACGGGCAGTACGGAGCAGGTTGAACATTTACATGTATTTATCCATTTATAAATCAATGTTAGGTATGTTTAAATGTTGATGGCAGAAGGTAAGAAAAGTGTGTCGGTCGAAAGAAACTACGCAGAACAATGAACGCACCTTAATATTCGGCATAATCACAGCACAAGAACAACATCAACTTTCAACAATGCGCTACTACAGACATACGTGCCATCTTTGGTTCAATAGGACCTACTTGAGTATGTCTAGAACAATAGAATAATTGTTCCAGTCTTAAATGACTGATATCACACGTGAATAATGCCCTTCTCAGGCTATATACTTTCTTTCATGATCTATTGGGTTCTGATATCTCCCTGTGATATCAAGATTTATATGATATACTCCTATATTGACGTCCATGACATCCTCATATATTGTCCATATGTTTGTCTTGCAATATGCATAAGAGATGTAGGTATTTAATTGTTATCTTTTGAATACGTCTCAGATGTTCTCTAACTTAGTTGATTCATTTATCATCCTTTGTCATCCGTTTAAGATCTTTGTCTTGTTCCAATGATGTTCCGTGTAATCTTCTTATTCTACATCAGACTTCGTTTGCTATCTGTAAATATCTACTCTTGTTGTCTCAGATGTACTTTTGTTGTCTTCATATGCCCCTCAGATCTTCCCTTACGTTCTTCTATGATGTCGTAGATCTGTTCTTATTATCTTCCACTGATGTCCCATCTATTTTCGTATTACATTCCACTGATGATGTAGACATCATCTTCACCTTCCTTGTTAATTTTTAATGTTGTCACATATATCTTTTTGTCGCCTTCCAATGATGTTTCACGTCCTTTATGTACACGTCACATATGCTATATTAGAACTATTCTTGTTATATGTGTATGCTGTCTCACATGTTTTCTTTTTATAATACTCTCCATATAAGTGTGCATGTTACTCCAGACTACGCGGATTTTGATTAAGTAATGGGATATTCATTGTTTATTTTATTGTATTTAGTCATGCCCTTAAAATATCAGTTTCATATACATTTTAATCAATTGTTTTACCTTCCTAAAGCATACATAGTTTTCATAAACTTGCATCTTCTATCACTGCATACACAATGTGTATATTCCTTGTTTATAGTTAACATTCAGAAAATAAACAATCCAAAAAAGGTCAACATTATTGGTTCTGTGTGCCCATGCAAATTTATTCGAAAACATTGAATGATCTGGAGACTGCAGTACAGCAGTAAAACGGTGCAGTAAAGGGATATATATATATATATATATATATATATATATATATATATATATCTATATATATATATATATATATATATATATATATATATATATATTCTGCGATCGCTGGGTATAATTCCTTGAAGGTAAGGTGCTATTGTCGGTAGACGGTGTGCCGCTTAGTTGAGAGTAAAACGAAGTACATGTAGGAAAATCTCAGTATAATGCAGTAAATCGTATACGCCATTTTAGCGCCAATTTATATATGTATATATATATACCACACGCACACACAAGAAGTGCAGGGTAAGTACATATTAAATATGTGTGTGTGTGTGTGCGAGTACGTACGCGCGCGAGTGTGTGAAATTTGATCTATATTTTTTTCTAAATTGATTTACAAATTACTAATCATTAAGGTCAAACTTGTTCAGCTGTAGAAGAGCCCAAACTGGCGCTAAAAGGTCGTAGAAGATTTACTGCATTATACTCAGATTTTCCTATATGTACTTTGTTCTACTCTCAACTAAGCAGCACAACGTCTACCGACAATAAAACCTTATATTCAAGGGATTATACCCAGAGATCTCAGAAAAAAATCCACATTGCGAACACAACTATTTGGATTCGATCTATTAAGCATAAGACGAAAGGCTTATCCATAACTTTGGAAATTTCAATTGTAGAATAATATACAGATTTAAAATATAAATGACATTTATGTTGTGGCTAATACTGATCTTAAAATTATAAACGATATTTAAGTTGTAAGATATAGGGCCTACTTATTTTGAAATTATAAACGATATTTAAGTTGTAAGATATACTTTATTTAAAATATAGATAATATTTATGCTGTGGGATTCAGTGATTTTAAAATATGTATGCTTAATGTCACTATCATATTTATTATGGAAACTTAGGAAACACGAATTTATAAAACGTTACTAACAGACATATCAGATCTTTCTCGAGATCATTAGAACAATGAAACTGGTCACACTATTTGGTTGAAGCGCATTTTTTATTAGTGCGGAACAAAAAATATACATGCTATAACTAATGAGGATAGTATGACTAATTGATTCAACCAAGATGATTTTTCGCTGATTAGTCGAATCAATTACAATTAATGGTGCATGATTAGTCCAATCAACTAAAATTGATGGTGGATGGCTATTCAAATCAACTAATTTTATGCTGCATGACTAGTCGAATCAACTAAGGTTAATGGTTGCTGATTAATCGATTCCACCAAAAACAATGGCCGTTGATTAGTCGAATTAACTGATATTATTTTTTTGAATATTAATCGAGTCAATCTAGATTAGTGTTTGATGATTAGTAGAATCAACTACGATGCTCGTTCATGAATAATAAATTCTAGTAAAATTAATAGTTAAAGATTAATCGATTGAATAAAGATTAGAATTGAATATTAATCAAATTACCAAGAGTAATGGATGACGGGTGGTCTAATCAACCAAGATCAATAGTTAATGATTAGTCGAATCATTAATGAGTTGATGAGTAGTATGATCAAACAAGATTAATGATTGAGGATTAGTCGAATAAATCAGGACGAACAGCGTAAACCAGTATCTCGTGTCAGTTCATATATATATATATATATATATATATATATATATATATATATATATATATATATATATATATATATATATATATATATATATATATATATATATATATATATTGAAGTTCTTATGTTCTTTCTTGCTTATATAAAAAAGTACACTGTCGTGTGTTGCTTGCCGAAAGGGGAGCAAAGAATAGCAACACGCTTTACAGACCATGCATTTCGTAAATGGCTTCTAAGGATGCTATGTGGTGGATCTAGCTGTGTGTCCAATCCCAAATGTGGTCAAAGTGACTTAAAAAGCGTTCTAAACTCGGAGGTGTCATGCTGAAATGCACAGATATCGCAGCAAAGCTGTAAATCATGGCAGAACACATTTCATTCTCTGGATTACATCATGTTAATCTGTAGGAGTTTGAAAATGAACGTAGCAGAAGAACAAGAATAACATTACAAAATAAACGATCAACTTTATAATAACAAGTAAGTGTGACCGAGTTTTTTTAATGAGACTGGTTCACTAACCCATATAGATTTGTTTGTGTTCTGTTATTATATTCTGTTTTAAACACATGTCTGGCTTGGTTTGATTATTTTCTTCAAACAATTTCATTCACCAGGGCATGCTAATATAATAAACTGAAACCACAACTCAAATTTAGACAACGGAACTGACCACGCAGAAGTGGTATTGCCACAAATGAGGGTCATTCTGCGCAACGTAACGTAATGGATGGCGAAACATGAGGTTATTCTATGCAACCCAGCCATATCTGTCATGTAGGCATAATTACAAATAAAATAAATACGTAAATGAGAAGATCACTTGGGGGTCAAAGACATGCCTTAAAAAGATTGTTTGGAATCACTTGGATAGCTAAAATAAAGGTGATTACCATGTTATGAGAACTGGAAATGTGAAAACATTTTGCATGTGTAAGGGTCAGGCAGTGATCGTAGTGTGTGACTCTCGCTGCGGTTTGAATGATAATTGACAGCAACAGAAATTGGTTCATGAGCAGATAAATAATTGGGAAGAAAGAACGAGAAAATAACAACAACATATTGCGATTTTCTATTGGATGCATTGAATTCAGATATCCAGGGTCCGTGTACGTACGTGGATACCAATTTGATAGAGATTTTAATCACACAAAATATCAGCAATTCGTTTTCGTGGGAATTTGACGATTCTTTTTTTGGGACGATCGTTAGAGAGTTGGAGAAAGAGGGTTGGAGGGTGGAAGTGTTTACAGTAATTTTTTTTTTTTTAGTGACAGTTATACCTTTATTGTACCTCAAACCCTGAACCAATATTCCTCTATGGGTGTGAAACATAACATTAACAATTGATGCATATTTGTTCTTGATCTTGCGTGTTTGTTTTCTAATTCCAGCAGCTTAGCATGATGTTTGTTTTCCAACTGCAGCTGATTAGCAGGATGTGTGTTTTCCGACTCCAGCTGATTAGCAGGATGTTTGTTTTCTAACTGCGGCAGATAACTGGATGTGTATTTTGTAACTGCGGCAGATTAGCAGGATTTTTGTTTTCTAATGTTTTCTAACTCTAATAAATTAACAGGATGTAGGTGGGAGAACTCTACCGATACAGTTTATTCAAACTTTCTATACTATTAATATTAACATAACGTATGTGCTATCATTAGCATAGTAGTTTGTTGTTACAAATTGTAAGTTAATATATTCAACGTACCAAAGTTTGAGCACACTCCCTACCCACCCCCAATAAACCGACAACCCCCCCCCCCTTTCCTCACCACATTCGAAATGTTTTCTTTATTTAAATATGAAATCCCAGTGTTTTTTCTATTAACAACTTAGTGTCTACGTCATGGTCTCAAATATATCTGCATTGATTCTTTGTATCATGACATTATATTTATATCTCCACAGATATAGAAACATGATTTCAAATACTGGCAGCTCCATTGACAAACACAGATTTGCAATGCTGATGTAGCATTTCAATTGTTCAAAGGGTTCCAGTATTGCCAAGTAAATCAAATTCCACTAACCTGATGAAAGGCTATCTGCCGTATTTGTCATTTTTAACACTGAATAATGGAATTACATTTGTGCTTTTCACAGGAGAATATATGATCTGTTATCAAGTATTATTTTGAATTTGGATAAATGTTTTTTGTGAAGTGCGATTTAGAATGGCTATAGATCTGATCTAGCAATTCTTACTTCCAATTTTCAGAATTGCTAGAATTATGATATAACAATTGTTATTTCCTATTTTCAGAATGGCTAAAGCTCTGATATACCAATTGTCGCGTCGTAGTTTCTAATCATAGTGAAACCTGTGTTTGTTTTTGCTTGAAATACTTTTATTTGACGCTCTGTCTCACACCCCTAATTCTATCACTCGTGTATAATATGCGAACATGAATATTTAAATTATTACAATTTTCTGATGATAAGAAAGATCAGGAAATATTCAATAACGGATCTCCAAGAATGTATATTCAAATTTTGCTACAGCTACATTGATCTCCATAATAGTATACTCAAACTGTGCTGCAACTACATTGGCCTCCATAAATGTATACTCAAGTTTTTATACATCTACATTGATGACTTTCCGCCAAATTGATATCGTTATCGCAACAGTATGGGATCTTATACAGTATGTGTTCAGCCTAAACTATAAAAGACCAAATAACGGATGTGTTTTAAACAGACTGGTAACTAGCATGAAATCATCAGAATGATGAGTAGTCTCGAGACATCGGGATTTACTAACAAATATTACAAGAAAACTCACCAATGTGTAATGCGCTGGTCTCATTGCGACAATAGTACGAGTATATTACGTACATCGTAATGATGTTCTTACGTTGACAGATGTGTATTCGTAAATAATATTCTCATAGTGAACAAGTAGTGTATAATTATAATATTAAAATCTCCATTTTCACCGTCTGTTTTTTGTGAAGAAATGCGATCCCCAATTTTCACTGATTTTGTTTTTTTTAAATAAAAAATATGACCCCCCCCCCCATTCGTACACTGACAAAAGCTAAAAAAGCTGATTGTCATATGATAGAAGTTTTGGTGTAACCCTCACAGTAGTAAGAAGAGAAGCAAGTGGTACATCGTTTTATTGTATTAGGATTATTTTTTTTTCAGAAATTCAAGTTTTCGAAATATCAATTTCTTGTCTTAACTTTTCACATTGCGTTTACGAGCGAATACCCTGACATGTAGGTGTCCTAGAAAACACACAGTTGGAATAAATGGCTAAAAATCGGGATTTTCATGATAAACCGAGACATCTGACAACATTATGAAAACAACAGCAATATGATGTTCATATCACAACAAAGACTTCATGTTGTGAAGGATGCATACGTGCATGTTTGTTGTTTTTTGTTTTCAATATGCTGTCAGACTATAATGACAAATGCGTGCGATATTAACAGTGGATCAAAGGTGAGGTTAACCCTACACCAGATGTTCCAACAGGACAGTGTGTCACAACAAACCACTTACAGAACAGGTGTAGTTTTTCATATGTAGAACAAATATTACAAACCAATGAAATCAATATGTCAGCGGCCAGGGTGCCAACGTTTGATATCAAGTGTTTTTCAGCTATAGGGCGTTCATAATTTCGTGCCCACGTAAAAAAAAACAACAATTTTAAACACTATTGAAACATTTGGAGGAAAATCCGCGTATGTATGTTTGTTATCGTACTTCTTCTTCTTCGGCGTTCATTCTCAAGCTCCCGCTGGATTTCTCTAGTAGCAGGACCATGATCCATTCTAGATTTCCAGCAGGATGTAGTCCAGAGAATTGAAATGCGCTGTGTTGCCGTTTCATTTGCTCCAATGACCCGACACATCCGTCTTCGGTGGGTGTTATCGTTCAGTCTTAGATTCTAGGCTGGACATTCTTGTAGCAGGACAATTGTCCTACTAGACATCTAGCAAGATGTATTGTAGGGAACGAAGATGTGTTGAATTGTTGATTGATATACCTGGATTGTCTGACACATCCGAGTTTGGCGATATTAATAACATGCGCAATATGTTACAAAGTTCATATGTGATTTTTTGCACTTCATAATATAACTAATAAGGTAGAACTGATAGGGATCTGATTTTAGAGTTTTCAAGCCTACTATTGTGATGGAAAATAAAATGGCACTATTTAAAATAAAATATTATATTTTATTAGAAGTACAACAAGAAAAAAACTACAACAAACTGTGACAGAAACTACTGGAAGAGAAACTACAACAAGTAAAACAGTATCAATATCTTGGACACATAGTCACAAATGATGGCAGATGTGAAACAGAAGTTAAAAGGAGAATATGAATAGCTAAAATGTACTTTCAATGAGATGAGGAAAATATTAATATCTAAACAAATTACAATCAAGTTAAAAATGAGATCTATAAAATGCAACATCTATTATATATTAATGTATTGCTTACAAACATGGACACTAAATAAACAATTAGAAGACAGGATTAATGCCTTTGTGGTGTGGGTATATAGGAGAATAGAGAGAACTTCATGGAAAAAGAAGAAAACAAATAAAGAGGTGCTAAGGACACGTAATATGAAGAAAGAATTACTAAGAGAAATAAAGATCAGGCAAACAAATTATTTTGGACACATTAAAAGACATGACACCCTATTGAAGACCTTACTTGAGGGTAAAGTCAAAGGGAAGTGAGCAAGAGGTAGGCAGAGATACAAGTGGAAGAGTAGCATCACACGATGGAAGTTTACAATCTAGCTGAGTGCATCACCAAGACAAGCGTCAGGGGATGATGGAGACCCGTTGCAACCAAACTTCGTTGCAGATACGGCACTTGATGATGGTGATCATATATATGTCCTAACATTTTCATAGACTGTAAGACGAACCACCACAGACGGCCGTAAAGTCCTCCACATAGAATTAGACTAGATACAAAAAAACTATAAAAAAACGCAAGTTTGGACATATACAAAAACACAATGGTTAAGAAATATTAACAATGGAGGGAAAGGTTTCAGAGAAGAGAACACGAGACATACGAAGACTACGCTTGACACATGATATCGAAGACCTTCTGAATGTGACACTAGAAGATGCTATACAGCTTGTATAGAACCGATAGACTTAATGAGTATCGTTGGGGGCAACGTCTTGCAAAGGACATGCCGCATATATATAGATACATATTCAGGCTGAACTGATTGATGATATTGGTCCAGCCTCGTATAACAGCTAGGTGATAAAAGGAATACCGTTCAACAATCAATGTTTACTGTTTATGATTTCAATGTGTCTTAATGTAAATAAATTGTAATCTTATAGTCACCGTGTTACAAAAATGTTCAGCGAGACTATGCAGGTCTGAGATCTGCATGTCAAGAAATGGAACCTTCTGTCGGACAAACATCATAACAATTGAATAATAGATGTGTTGTATACATACGAGCCTGTCATAAGATACCACAATGTACATGGCCCATGATAGGTCTTGCAGTATTTAAGCACTAGTTCTGAGATATTTATGTGTAAGAAAAAAAACTAGTTCTGAGATATGTATGTGTAAGAAAGAACAAAAATAATGTTCTAAGATATTTATGTGTAAGTAAGAAAATATCTAGTTCTGAGATAGTTATGTGTAAGAAAGAAAAAAACTAGTTCTGAGATAGTTATGTGTAAGAAAGAAAAAACATAGTTCTGAGATAGTTATGTGTAAGAAAGAAAAAACATAGTTCTGAGATATTTATGTGTAAGAAAGAAATAACCTAGTTCTGAGATAGTTATGTGTAAGAAAGAAAAAAAAACTAGTTCTGAGATAGTTATGTGTAAGAAAGAAAAAAACTAGTTATGTGTAAGAAAGAAAAAACTAGTTCTGAGATAGTTATGTGTAAGAAAGAAAAAACATAGTTCTGAGATAGTTATGTGTAAGAAAGAAAAAAACATAGTTCTGAGATAGTTATGTGTAAGAAAGAAAAAAACATAGTTCTGAGATAGTTATGTGTAAGAAAGAAAAAAACATAGTTCTGAGATAGTTATGTGTAAGAAAGAAAAAAACATAGTTCTGAGATAGTTATGTTTAAGAAAGAAAAAAAAAACTAGTTATGGGATATTTATGCATAAGAAAAATAAACTGGTTCTGTGATATCTATGCGTAAGAAAATAAAGTGGTTCTGAGATATTTATGAGTAAAAAAAATAAACTGGTTCTGTGATATCTATGCGTAAGAAAATAAAGTGGTTCTGAGAATTGTATATACAAAAGAGATCCTCATGTACACGAATGTTACTGTTGCACGGTTGTCTGTTAATTCAATGCTATGTAAATAACATGATTGTATTAGAAAATATAAAATACAATTTTACTGATCGATGGGATATAACAGATGGATTGATAATATAGAATACAGACAACACAAATTTATGTTTCCCTCAAATATTGTCACTAGAAATAATAACCAGGCAGTAATAATAAATTAAATGCTTCTACGATAATAATAAGAAAACCATGAACATATATCGCACATCTAATTAGAATGAATGAAAACAGACTGCAGCTACAATATTCAAATAGGCACCAGATGTTAAAAAAAAGTAAGAGGCGGACCAAGAGACAGAATTTTCGCAGAACAATCGTGAAAGAGGTTATACGTATGTGTCTCAGCAGCACGCAAGAATTACACATACTAGCATCACATAGCTCGAGCTGTAGAGATCTGGTTTCTGCCTTAAACACAGCATTATGTGCTGAATTAACATATCAAGATAGAACAACAGATTCAAGTAACTACAGTAGTAGTAATCAAAAAATAGGCACATGTATAACATAAAATATGAATAAAAACTACCTGAACACGACAGTCACAGAATCAAGACTAGCGTAAGTTTGGCAAGTTTGGAAAAGCTGTGATAAGTGGCGATACATTCTGCCCAGTAGAAATTTCTACAGGTGTTCGACACTTCGAATTTACATAGTCAATTTCTAGATCTCACTGATTCTGAAAGCCATAATTTTCTGTTGTTTGAATATTTCCATTATTCCTAGATCTCACTGATTCTGGAAGCCAACATTTGTTGTTTGAATGTTTCCATTATTTCCACTTTAATACAGTTACAAAACGTACCGTTTACAATAGAAAGCTTGTCACTAATTCTAGTTGAACCAGGTTTAGACCAGGATTCAGATACAATTTAATTAATATCAACAGAAGTTCACATCCTTTCTTATTGTACATACACATTAGTCAATACTTTCAATATGTTATGTGTAATTTCATGTGTTCATTTTTCCTAAATTTCGGACTCTCCCTGACGCTACATCGCTCCCGGTTGCACATTAAACTATGTATGAAACTATGTATAACCCCCTGAAACCTCTCATAGTACCCGCCACAAAGAAGCGTTTTCGCCCACTTTGAGAAACCTTGCTCAAACATGTCATTAATTAAATAATAATATATTTC
Organism: Meghimatium bilineatum; assembly: GCA_034231615.1. Classification (NCBI taxonomy): domain Eukaryota; kingdom Metazoa; phylum Mollusca; class Gastropoda; order Stylommatophora; family Philomycidae; genus Meghimatium; species Meghimatium bilineatum. The sequence goes on along the minus strand of CM067304.1, from coordinate 33,669,945 downwards.
CTAGACAATAACAACTTGTTTCTGAATTTAAATGATTTCAGATGCTAGGATCTTATTTTAGATATATGTGTGAATGTATATGCTTTCGATGATTTATATTTGCTATGTAAGGACATGTGTAAGTACATCCCTCATTAAAATATATCCGCCGAAGACGATGTGTCGGGCCACTGGCGCAAATAAAACGGCGACACAACGCATTTCCATTCTCTGGACTACATCCTGCTGGAAATCTAGTAGGACCATGGTCCTGCTGTATGGGAGATCCAGCGGGAGTTTGAGAATGAACGAAGAAGAAGAAGAAGAATTATAATATTTAGAATGCGGACAGCTCCTCACATCTTGACAAGTAATCCGATATTTGTATTGTTTAAGTTTATACTTCATGTCATCAACCATTGCGAATGACGGATATGTCGGATCAGCCAATATTATAACTTATTCCGCAGTAAGTTAAATGCTACTGTGTGTGTAATGTTTGAAGTCACTTTGTAATATCTCAAAATCGAATGCATAAATCTATAGATATATCTAACAACATGTTGCAAAGACAGCACACTTAACTATTCACGGCAGTAACAGTAACCTAAACTACAAACGATGAAACAAAAACCGCTACACACTATTCCATCTTACAATAATTTCGCCATCAGTTCCAGTTAGGATCATCGTCTTAAGTGACTTCAGGCGTTAAGGAATTATCTGGAATGTACCCGTTTTACGAGGGTGGCTTTAGGGCGACGAGAATATAATCTAGTTTGCTTGTCAATTGACAGTTCGTTATCATACGAAAAAGGGATTTTGGCTAAGGAAATAAAGGTATTTTTTTTTAACCACAACCTGGGATCTGCTTGTGTGAAACCCAGAGGTCAATTATCGGGCTAGAAAGAAGGGACATATAATAACATGCTGCATTATGTGGTACAGAAGAGTTCCTGAAGCTATTACAAACTGTATCAACATATGCATATCGATATTATCAACACAAGCTTAGGGGGTTCATTACTACATCTAACTATATTTTATATATAGAAATACCGACCATTCCACATAGAAATAGGCACTATATTCAATAAGAACTTGCAGCAATTTCTACATATAACTAGTGATCTATTCTACATATAACTAGTGATCTATTCTACATATAACTAGTGATCTATTCTACATATAACTAGTGATCTATTCTACATATAACTAGTTATCTATTCTACATATAACTAGTGATCTATTCTACATATAACTAGTGATCTATTCTACATATAACTAGTGATCTATTCTACATATAACTAGTGATCTATTCTACATATAACTATTATCATGGCACAGTTTTCTCAACAGTGCTAATCTATCTTACTGGTGGTTAACCGTGAGCCTTCAGAATTGTCTTCAGAATTTGCCCAGAAGCGATAGTGAAATCCCTAGACCTTCCCAATAAATGTGTCATCGTGCCAATTCTCTTGTGGCTGTGCGCACCACAGGAGTTATTTTATTTTGCAAATCATGAATGATGAAACTCAGGAAATCGTGTTGCATCGTAAATAAAAGAGTTCAATGGTTGCTCTTGTATCCTGTAAACGAGTTCAATGGTTGCTCTTTTATCCTGTAAAAGAGTTCAATGGTTGCTCTTGTATCCTGTACAAGAGTTCAATGGTTGCTCTTGTATCCTGTAAACGAGTTCAATGGTTGCTCTTGTATCCTGTAAAAGAGTTCAATGGTTGCTCTTGTATCCTGTAAAAGAGTTCAATGGTTGCTCTTGTATCATGTAAACGAGATCAATGGTTGCTCTTGTATCCTGTAAAAGAGTTCAATGGTTGCTCTTGTATCCTGTAAAAGAGTTCAATGGTTGCTCTTGTATCCTGTAAACGAGTTCAATGGTTGCTCTTGTATCCTGTAAAAGAGTTCAATGGTTGCTCTTGTATCATGTAAACGAGATCAATGGTTGCTCTTGTATCCTATAAAAGAGTTCAATGGTTGCTCTTGTATCCTGTAAAAGAGTTCAATGGTTACCCTTGTATCCTGTGAAAGAGTTCAATGGTTGCTCTTGTATCCTGTAGAAGCGTATGTAATATTCTAGTATTTATAATATCTAGGCGCCATTGCCTCTTGTACGTGTTCATGTGATACACGAGCACACACAATATATATTGTACTCTAGTGTTTACAATATTTAGGAGACATTGTCTCCTTTAGATGTTCGTATAATTCCCTAGCTCTGTCAACAAGTAATTATACCAGGGGTTTAGACGTAATTAATTTTAGGCTAACTTTTTGGACCGCAACATGATTCAGGTACAAGCTTTCTGAAGACAAAGTATTAGCTATGGAAAGTCATATAAGGCATCAAACGAAAGATAATTGAATGTGAAATTCATATACAATATAAAATATAAGAATTGTAAGACCAATAATACTTGTCATTTACGAACCAAAGAGGCCAATTTGGAGGGTATATATGTAGTCCCATTGTAATGGGCTTACGTCCTTAAAGGGTGCCTGCTCTGTCCCGTTATAACGGGCTTACGTATGAATTGAGCTAGTATTAACAATATCTATATGCCATTGCCTCTTATACATGTTTTGTGTAATAATCTAATACATGCAATATCAAAATGCCATTGCAACATGCACATCGTGTGTAATGCAATAGTACACGCAGTATCAGTAACAAAGAATACACAAACTAGTCAAAAGTAGAATTTATATTATAATATAGGCGTTGTCTATTACGTCAACGATTCTAGAATATGTTTATGTCAGTGAAAAGTGGGGATTATGACACATACGTTTTCGTCAACAATATCGTTTGTATACACCAAATACGTTGTTTGTATTTAAATCATTTTTTTGAAAATTCTGAATAAAATGTCATGAATATTTTAAAATACTTGTTCTGATAAATCATTGTTAAGCCCGTGGACATACATCGGGCACGAACTTAGAATAAAGGGAGACAGAATCCCACGACAAACCTTCATGTGGATACCAGACGGGAAAGGAAAACAGGGAACACTAAAAACAACGCTCAGATGAACATTTATTAATGAATTAAAAACAACAGGCAAAAATGCACAAGACCTGCAATCCCTAGCAACTGACCGACAGGTATGGAGAACTATGCCATCAACCCTATGTGCCAAGCTTGGCTAAAGAGGAAATGACTGACGGTTCTGATAAAACACTTTAGAGTTTAATAAAAGTGTTAATTACATACATTGTCCAAACGCAACATTATTGCAGTGCTAATTGACACCAAATTTAAAACGTAAACTCTTCTCCGCATATCGTATCAGTGGAGAACAAAAACATGATTCATCACAAAATCAAACCCGTGTTCAGTCATTCCTAACGGTCCATTGACGATGTTGGTTCGCCAAATGCAGTTGGTTCTGGAGATGGCGGTCGTAAGAACAGGATCTCTGAACGTATTCTAACCAAAACTCGGGAGTCGTGTAGACGGTTCCTGGCAGTTTTATCTGAATGTATAGGAGCTGTGTGCATTGAGTGGACTGTGGAGGCCGTAGATGCAAATCTATTCCTGAGATGGAGCAGCCGTAAGAAGCGATTGTCGGCATGAGTTGTAACTCTGGGTTTTCAATGCTCGGGTGGTGTGACACTTTGCCAGTTTATGGAAATCGCCTCCAGAGGCTAGTAATTGTCCGCATTCAATTGTCTGGTCAATACACTTTGTTATTGTCGAGTCTGTAAGCGTCCAATTATGATGAATATGTAAGCGTCAAATTATGATGAATCTGTAAGCGTCAATTTATGATGAATCTAAGCGTCAAATTATGATGAATCTGTAAGCGTCAATTTATGATGAATCTATGATTTGAAGTTTGATTAATCCTTCTCGGCATTCAATAATAAGATTTAAAATCAGCAACATCTATTAGATCTACCCCACCTAAGCAAATGATTACCAAGTCTCTTGTGAAAGTAAAGGCGGTGGTCGTTATGCTGGTTAAATCAACCAAGTATTTAGTCATTTAAATGACCAAAAACGATATTAGGTACATATCATAGATGTGATAAAAACGCTACAAATACATTATGTGTGTATATATATATATATATATATATATATATATATATATATATATATATATATATATATATATTACGATATATTCAAGAGATAAAATTCTTAACCTGAGACTGAAAATTCTTAATCATAGAAAAGTGTAGGGAATTCTTAACTGACATGCACATGTGCTTCATAGATTACTCAAGAGCGTTCGGCTGCGTCCAATACCATAAACTATGGAAGATAATGGACAGCATGGGTTTCCCAAGACATTTGATTCATCTAATAGAAGACGTTTACCAGGATCAAAAGGTTGCAGTGAAGTTAGAGGGTATCTCTCAGAGTGGTTTAATTTACAGAGTGGAGTAAGGCAGAGATGTACACTCTCCCCAAACCTATTCAACATCTACGCAGAGAATATAATGAGGAATGTGAGAGATGACATACACAACGCTGACTATCACGCTTTAAACATAGGTGGCTTCGAAATCCCTGACCTACGCTACGCAGACGACATTGTGCTTCTTTGAAATGATATAAAGGGATTGGAACAACTAATCAAGAACACACAGACATATAGCGAATCACAAAACCTATATATAAACACGCAAAAAACAAAAATCATGTTAACAGAAATAACAACACACCACCCACAAATCGAGATAGAATGTGTGGATACATTCGAATACTTAGGATCAAACACCAACGGTACAGGAGACTGCATGTCAGAAATAAGGGCAAGATTGGCAATGGCATATTGTGAAATAACACCGTTGAAAAACATATGGAAAAATAAAATTAATTGAAACGAAATTGTTAACGCTACGAATGTTTATTTTTCCGGTTGCAACAATGGCCCTAAGTAAGTCAGCGGCAAAGAAGAGCAACGCCATTGAGATGAAAAGCCATAGAAAGATACTTAGAATACCATGGAAGAACAAACAAATATAAACTCAATTATAAAACATCGAAGATTCCAGAGTGTTGGATACTAAACACAATAGCAAAAATAAAACTACACCTGTTTGGTCATATAAAGAGACACAACTGTTTAGGAAGACAAATAATGGAGGGCAGAGTGACTTGTGAGGAGAAAGGGCAGACCAAGAAGACGATGGACTGAAGACATAAAAAACAATATGAATAGATCGTTGGAAAATGCAAGCTGCAACGCCCAAGACAGAATTGGGTTCAGAGAATTCATTGGCATTGGGAAGACAACGTTCTGGAAAGAAACGTTACATTACATGACATTTTAAATATGTATATATATATATACTGTATTCGATATATTATATACTGTATTTCTATCTGACTGCCTGTCTCTCAAATATAGAGACATATATATGATATATATATATATATATATATATATATATATATATATATATATATATATATATATATATATATTTATATAAACTGACATAAATATATAAATGTAGCTGCACATACACTTGAGAGATAGGCAGTCACATATACATACAGTTTATCAATTAGCATAAAGTTGGTAGATTGATAAATAAACAGTTCTGCCAAAAAAACAACAAGTAGACAAATCATATCGAACAGCAGCTCTGAGATTTAAAGACCAACCATCTCCATCATACACCCCAAATGCTTTCCTGGAGATCATCATATTCCTTTGTGCAGGAAATATAGCTTCCCTTTCATCCTTTTGATGACGTCTTGAAAGGGGAAAAAAACGTTTTCTCAGTAGGTGACCTCGGATATTGGCCGTGATTTGTGTGATATGTGGTCACGGAAAGGAAATACCAGGCAGAGAATAGCTGAATATTCATATGCTATCCTGTTGTCTTTTGCGTGCGGGAACTTTTCTAGTTTATAGATTGTTAACGGTGAATAGACATACACCCATAGCTAAAACAGCAAATCCCAACACAGACAGACATATACTGAAGTTAAATACGTAAATATATATATATATATATATATATATATATATATATATATGCATAAATGCTGCATTTGTATGTATAAACAGATGATAGTTATAAGGCAGGTTCTCATCATGGCACTCCGTACATGTCTTTAGGTGGTTTTATCCCATATTCAGTATGTCTGTTCCGATTCTGCGTTAATTTATAACTCTTAAATTGAATTATATATGCCGCTTGTTTCTTGTCACTCTTCACTCCATCCTTTATTCTAGTAATTTGCACGACAGAAGAAATACATCCTACATTTTTAACTGTTATATGTCTTTGATTGCATTCAAAATATCAGCACGGTTTTTTGAACTAACACTGGTCAATACAGTAAACCCGGCAAGTCTGCATGCCATTTCACCCAAACCCCGAGTGTCCAGACACACAATTGAACGAAACACAAATGGCGTGTGACTCCAGCCGTTAACATCGTGGATTGTCAAACGGAATCTTCTGAATCATACTAAAAGAAGCAGTCTTCTTCTTCTTCTTCTTCAGCGTTCATTCTCAAATTCCCCCTGGATTTCTCTTGTAACAGGATAATGGTCCTACACGATTTCCAGTTGGATGTAGTCCAGAGAATGGAAATGCGTTGTGTTGCCGTTTTATTTGCGCCAATGGCCCAACACATCCGTCTTCGGCGGGTAAAGAAGCAGTCATTATACACATATGTGTAGCACTCTGAGTCTACATCCATAAAGCTTTGACCTCACCACTGTCATCCCTCCATCGCCATATTAGTTGTGCTTGAATAGAAAAGACAACTTTTTTCCCTGGCACACTTCTACTTCTTCTGCGTTCGTTCTCAAACTCCTGCAGATTAGCAAGATGTAGTCCAGAATGTATAGTGTCTTGGTTTACATCATTGCTGCGATATCTGCACCTTTCGGCATGACGCATCCGACTTCGGCATAGCTTTGGGTCACTGACCCTATATGGAATGGGACAGCCAACTCCATCCAATAACCTCCTTAGTCGCCTTTTACGACATGCGTTACAGGTAAACAGTGTTTCTATTCTTTGCTCCCCTTTCGGGCCCGTGCAACACGTTGGCGTCTGACACACTTACTTCTTCATTGAGTTATGGAGTGCCCATGTGTTGCCGCGACCGAAAAGCAACGTAAAATCCTTTTCTTTAAATCGCTGTAGCAATGGATAGTCACACTGTTACCTCACATGCGTTTCGTAAGAGGCGACTAAGAAGGTCTTCGGTGTGAAGTTGTCTGTTTCATACCATACTGAGACACGTTACACAGCATTGATATTGGCCGAATGTGTGAGGCCGAAAGACGCAGGTTTAGCATCCAAGATGTAACCCATGATACCACGAAAAGTGTTCTCCAGACAATTTCTAACACTGCGGGAGTTTGAGAACGAACGCAGAACAAAAAGCAGACTTGTTAATACCCAATCACTAGGCTGGTGCCAAACCGTGGACCCATCAGTGGAGCTTTGGTACAGAGCGCGTTTGTGACGGCCAAGGTACCGAGTTTGTGCATCCAAGCAATTGTGCATCCAAGCAATTGTGCATCCTGACCGATCAGAAAGTAATGTCAAACTACTGAACGTATTTATATTGCCTAGATAATCACTACAGCCAAAACATGTTGGGTTGATGACTACGTCCTGAATAGGATACGCTACCATTTTTTTTATTTGTAAAATATCATCGTCAAGTAGCATATCCTGGACAGGATGTAGCAGTCATCCCAGCCTTTCGAAGCTCCTGTTGATTTTGAGCAAGAAAATAGTCCTTCTTCTGTTTGTGTGGTATTCTGATGCTCTTTGCTATCGTGTTTCCATTTTCCTCGCAACCTGTCTCTTTCTTGTTATCCTGACATTACCCCCTGCATTATAGTCTTCTCTAGGCTGTTATGGCGTTTGATATGGATAAAATAGAATCCTTTTTTCCAGAAAGAAACTTGTTTAGCTTTTTTTTCGCTTACTTTCAACTCGTTTGGAATGTCCATATTGATGATATTTTTTGTCCATGGTATTATGAGTATTTTTATGTGACATTTTGTTTCAAATGTATCTAAATTTATATTATAAAAACACGGTTTCTCAGTAGGTAACCTCTGATATTGGCTGTGATTTGTGTGATATATGGTCATGGAAAGGAAATACCAGGCAGAGAATAGCTTGATATTCATATGATATCCTGATATTCTATCCCGGGATCTTTGTCATATTTCTAGGAAATATGACAGTTCATATTTCCTGGAAAGTTCTCGCTTGGAAAGATAATCTCTTGAATGGAAAAAGTAAGATTGATATGCTTACTTTCCCCACAATTCTTCATGCTTTACGTGCCCTAAAATGCGGATTGAAAAAGAAGCATTGATGACTTGGATGAGCAGACGTGTTATTGAACGACGTGCACATTAGAGCATTTAGATAACTGCATTGAAGGATGGATAATGTGATTGATAACATAGAGAAAACCGCATTGATACACAGAATTTTAATATACATATATATATATAATTCTACAGTTACGTACTTGTCTAGATAAATAGATACCTCAAAATACAGTGGCGTATATGTCTAGATATATTGATATCTCAATATACAGTTGTGTACAGAGTCTAGGCATATAGATTTGTCAGTGTACTCTTGTGTGCATGTCTATAAATATCAAACGTATAGTTTTCGATAACATCTAAATATTTTGATTTAACGACCCAATGACCGTTGGATCAGCAACCAGCCATCATTTAAAGACTAAGCGTGAGGTCATTCCATGAAATAATTATCTCATAAAATAATGTACCTGGCTAAATATATAAGAAACCAAATGGTCGGAGGGTGTCCGACAAAGTAGAGGGTGCCGCAGTAACCAAAGTAACAAATAGTAATACACAATAAGATAAACAGGTTACTAGGAATACCTAACTATGAACACATCTAGATAAAAATGTATATAAGAAATATGCAATAAAACAAAACATGACAATTTTCCAACGTTGTGGTCCTATTGGGACCTTTATTCACTATGTTTGCTATTTTCACTTGACCTTGTTTCTTTGGTATGAGAGATAGGATCAAGTAATTTTAGCAGTTAATATATTTATGGTTTTGTATTCTTTTTAGTTTTTTGTGCGTTTCTTGAAGAAAGTCCCAATAGGACCAGTATGAATATTGTCATGTTTTGCTTTATTGCATATTTCTTATATATCTTATTTATCTAGAATTGTTCATAGTTATTTCTTCTAACCTGTTTATCTTATTTTGCATTACTAAATATATAAGCAAGTGTTGTATATATGTCATTTCGTCATAAGGGCTGCGTTTGAAAAACGAATTATTGAAAAGCATACCAATGAAAAATAGATTGTGGAAATATTAAAATATTGTCGGACTGAATCTTTTGAAGCATGCTAAAAGCGTGACCATTGACGGTACTATAACACCTAACTGCTATAATTAATCCTGCCCTAATTCGGTACGTGTCTGATTATGATGACTCGTAACATTGGTTACTATTTATAAACTTGGAGTAGCCTTGGCTAATTTTGGCATTCCAAGTATATAAGGTTGACCAACGGGAAACACGGTAATAATCAAGAAAATTAATGAATGAAGGTCTCTTTAATTCAGAGAACATGTTTTCTATTGCCATCTGTCGCGACTAAAAGAATCCTTGTTTTAAAGGATCTAAAAGAAGACCTTATTTGACAGTAAAATTGAGTGTCTTCTAGAACGAGGTAGGAAGAGATAAAAAGTAAGAGTAAAACATCATGAGATTGATAAGATACTATCATGTAGAGTGTACCGCCAAGACAAGAAACAGAAGATGTTGAATGTCTATTACTAGTAATTTTCGATGTTGAGTCGGCACTTGGCGATGATCATCAATCATATGGTATGTTTGTAAAATATTAAACCAATACAAACGTGTCAATTGGTTGCATTCTTTAATGTTATTGTGTGTATGCATAAAAGAAAAATATACCTCGGGTCTATGTCCGAGAAGGGCTTTTCCTACCCATGTCTAAGTAAGGATTTTCCTACCCATGTCTAAGTAAGGCTTTTCCTACCCATGTCTAAGTAAGGCTTTTCCTACCCGTGTCTCAGTAAGGCTTTTCCTACCCGTGTCTCAGTAAGGCTTTTCCTACCCGTGTCTCAGTAAGGCTTTTCGTACCCCTGTCCAAGTAGGACTCTTCTTACCCCTGTCTGTCTAGGGCTATTCTTACTCTTGTCTGAGTAGGGATCTTCTTACCCCTCTGGTCAACCACTGAATAGGGAGCTGATACGTTTTTTGAAAACTAGGAGCTATGAATCTGGTACATAACTCATACTACCATTACCTATCTATCACACCTGGTTTCCGCCGATTATTTTATGAGACAAGCATTCAATGAAATAATTGCATGATTGTCTTATGACTATCCAAAGGTGGATGATGGTCAGAATATCAAAACATGCAGTGAAATGTAGAGGTGGTGATTGAGAGCTTTAGTTGTATATCTAATACCAAATGTGTCGCCTTGGTTGCGTTGACTCCCTATTTGTTCAGTGTTGTTTTGATGTTTTCTATCCATCTTGTTCTAGGTCTTCCTCTGGCATTGAGTTCAGATATTCTTATGTTATATGTTCTTGTTGGTAGTTATGGTTCATTGTCATAAGGTGTCAAAACCATTCTATTTGTTGTTTCACGATGTATTTTGTGCATGGTCCTATACCAGTTTTTATCCTGATTTCATCATTTCTCATTTTGTCTAGTTTTTTCACTCTTGCGGCTTTTCTCAGGCATTTCATCTCACATGTTGTAAATTTCCTCTGTTGGGATGCTGTCAGTGCTCATGTAAGTGCTCATGTATGGCATTGATAGCAGAGTGTTGATATAACCATAATGTTGTTTGCCATATGTCTCTTGACGTCCATCTTGATATTTGGGTTAAGCAGTAATGGTGATACCTGGTACGTCACTATGTTTGCTTTCTGGGATTTTGTCTCGATCTCCTTTTAAATTGTTGTTGCCTGTGTATAGACTTCACAGGTATTTAAATTTAGAGGTTTGTTTCACTTTAGTTTTGTTTATTGCTATGTTCACTGGATGACTTGCCGATTTTCATTATTTCTGTTTCTGCGTATTTATTTTCATGTTATACTTGTTGCATGTTGTCGCGAGGTGCGTTAATATGATTTTGTAACTGTTGTTTCTCTTCGTAGATAAGCCATTGATCATCAGCAAATAGCAATTCGTTGATTGCGTTAGTTAATTCCACATCAGATTCTGCTCTTATTACTGCACTGTTTACTTTCTTGTTTTTGAATCCTTTGTTATTCTAACTTCATCATGGGTCTCTTAAGTGTTGTTTTCTATGCTGATTCTACGGCCCACGGTCGGTTAACTTAAACTAGAGGACATGTTAGAGGAAATATTAGAGGAAGGAAATCTTAGAGGAAATAGACTTAACATGTTAGAGAAAATAGACTTAACATGTTAGAGAAAATAGGCGTCTATTGATTTTCAATACCAAATGCAGTGTTACATAAAGAAGAAATAACCGCATTAGACTATTTCAGGACTAATATTTTAAATACCCTCGAAGGAGACAAAATCATCGCGGAATGTTCTTATATACCATCTCTATAGTCATACTTTGAACACTAAAAATAAAACGTCAGTAGAGCTTAATCCCACTTGGATGGTTGCTAGGAGATATTCCAAGACCAGGACTAAAGTACGATTTCTCTGAATGTTGCCGTACAGCCTACGCGATGAGTTTTGCTATTTCTTCCTGATGTGAAATTAAAATATTACTGAGATCTGAAGTAGCGATTATTCAGTAACAGTATACTCCAGATTATTTGGTTCAGCAACTGTTCAACCATCCAGCTAACATTTCATTGATCTAGCTAGTCTTTCATTGATCAAGCTAACCGTTCATTGATCTAGCTAACATGTCAGTGGTCTTGTTAATTTTTCATTGATCAAGCTAACCTTTCATTGATCTAGCTAACATGTCAGTGGTCTTGTTAATTTTTCATTGGTCTAGTTAACCTTTAATTGATCTAACTAATCTTTAATTGATCTAGCTAACCTTTCACTGATCTCTCTTCTTCTTCTTCTTCTTCTTCGTTCTCAAACTCCTGCAGATTAGCAGGATGAAGTCAGGAGAACGGAATGCATTGTGCCATAGTTTACAGAATTGCTGCGATATCTGCGCCTTTCGACCTGACACATCCGACTTCAGCATGGCTTTGGGTTACTGACCCTATATGGGATGGGATAGCCAACTCCATCCTATAATCTCCTTAGTCGCCTTTTACGACATGCGTGCAAGGTAAACAGTGTTGCTACTCTTTGCTCCCCTTCGGGCCCCGGCAACACACGGGCGTGATCTATCTAATCTTCCATTGATCTATATAACCTGTCACTGATCTAGCTAAACTATCATTGATCAAATATAGACCATAAATTACGTCACCAATGTGTTTCCAAATTTAAAATTGATAGTAGAGGTACAATACAAGAATCAGTGGACAAATCACGTGGCAATATACCAACGTTTTCATTTCATATGCTATTGCACTTTCTCGGAAACTTAAAAAATCTAACTTAAAATACGATCTAGCGATTTGTGCGCAATGAACTGGCCACCCACCTTCTCCTCCGTGTACATCGCGCATATCGAGTGGTTAGGGGCTCTCATCGAGCAACGTGTCGAATATTTGATGCGTCAACATATGCGACTTTAACGGAATTTCGTTCCGTTTAATTATGTTTGCTATTTGTTCTATAGAAATCTATCCACTGATTCTTGTAGTGTACCATAGTATTATTGTTGTGTTATAAGAAATATAACCTACGATCCATGGCACTGATGACCGAGACTGCAAATAACCAGCCTGAGCCACAATAAATCATTTTCAACAGTACATGGAGTCACTGGCCCGTTTTGTAACATCCTGTAATGCTAATTTTGTAGATGTACATACGTTTAACTATTTACTATCACTTTCCCCTTTGTATTTACGCAATTCCTGATGTTTCATCTCCAAGCAACACGATCCGTGGCTTCCTGTTCCCATGATTCCCTGTCAATGTTTGTATCGCGCAAATAATATTTGCATGCGTTTTTGTACCGAAATAGAGAACGATCCTGAAGTCTTTTTTCATACTGTAACTCTCCATAAAGATGATCCTTCAATGTTCTGCAATCTTCCATCCCCCTAGCTTGTCCCATTCATTGGAATTTGGACAGACTGCTAACGAAACAAAAACAAAACTGTGGCATTGCCTATTCTTTATAATACATCACCGTATCTTAGCCCTGCCATGGTAACACCAAGAATGTTACGTAAGCACATCATGCGAAAGTTGTTTAGTCGTCAATCCTGGTGCGCATAGGCTGTCCCACTGATGTATATGAGAGGGTTGAGGACACACGCCTTGTAAGACAGAAGTTAACTTTTAGTGTATATTTTCTTTTACCTCAGACACTATTTGATAGTCTGTTCATTATTGTAGATGTCATGCCCGCCTTGATGCTTATTTATTAATTAATGTTTAATTTATTGTTGTCTGGTGCTCCTAGATATGTAAAGTGATCAACTACCTCTAACTCATCACCATCGATAACAATTTGCGGTTACTTACTTGCAGCCTGCGTCATAGTTTACGTGTTATATTTTGTTGATTGTTTTTCAGCATATTGATATACGCACTCCGTTTTATTATTATCGCAAGCATCTTCGGATGCCGCATTATAAACCAGATTGAAAATAATGTGTGACACAGACTTTGACATTATGAGTGCTTTGTTAAGTGAGTGCTTTGTTATATATTGCTTTCACGTCAGTTGCACTAAGGGCAAATACATATTCATCCAAATCTGTCAGGATGATTGAGCAGCTAGAAATATGTTTTGCAGCTATGAATCTACTTTAATGGGATGAAATTTGATTCAAGCAACAACAACCAGGTATAAATATTCCGTGAAATATATCATAAAACAAACAGCAGAAACTCAATGACTTTCTATTGCCATATTTTATTTCATTACGTGTGTTTACGGTCGATTGTCAGCACTAGCACACGAAGGCACAAATAGATGAGCAGAAGTGAGAAATCTAGCGCAGATAGTACACACTTACTCAGAAACTATCTTTGTCAAGTGGGAACAGGTGAGACAAATCTGACAGGTCTTAGTAACATAACCAGTTGAAGATGTTACATTTCCAGCATATAAATTATTTTATGGGTTAATGTCATAAGCCTCTTACTTGATGCGTGCGAACGATAGCAATTGTGATTTTTGTTAGATCAACAACTTAATTATATTCAGAAAAAGGCAGAACGAAAGTATCCGAAATATTCAATTATAATCGCGCTATCACATAATAACACATGATGATTAATGGTTATGTTTGTAATATGCTACACAAGACGGACAATGCTTACATCTCTAAAACACAGAATAAATTAAATAATTTAAGATATAGAAAAATATATCAAAGAACATTTCTAGGCAAGTAAAAGAAATTCAGAATTCTCTTTTAGAAAAGAAAATATACAATCATGGCAGGTCTAATTAACAGAGAAGCAGCATGTTCAAACACAAGTAAATTAAGACACTACGAGCTTAGATAAGATAATGATAGGGCTATCATCTAATATTATTAGATCAATACGATATAAATAACACATACACATTATCAAAGAAGAGGTAGACAGTACGATTAACAACACTAAAGTGTAGCTCAAGAGAAAGAAGGGAGACGCTTGGGAAAGGGTAATACAGTTGTGTTAATCACTGGCAACAGAAATACTAGAACAAAAAAACACCACATTTTAAATCAAATGTCGTATCAGGATAATACACGACGGAAAGAAACGACGTTATCCACTTTCATATCCACGCATAGCCTACCGTTGCGTCTGTGGTTCTGGTCAATGTCTCACTAGACAGACGCCTCATCCAACATAAAACCTTAGTAGATGACATGTCGTTATATCGAGGCTTGCTTATGAAAGCTTTGCAGCATGTCGGCTATACAATTATAGAATAACTCTGAGTAGAAATTGCACTTCGCCGAAAGCTAAAGTCTCCTGGGTGTGAAAGAATGCTCAGACAAACCACCCAACTGCATATATGAAATAAAAGCTAATCGCTCGCATTTCCTGGAGATCTCAAACAAACAACAAACAATACATATTCACATATTGATCTCTAGACCCTGGTCTACCTGTTGAAATACAGCTTAGCTGCAGTTATTTTAGCTATCAGAGTTAAGTGGGGCATGTGGAAGACCTTTTCTATAGATGAAAACCTCACGTATAATCACTAATAAACACAACAGATGAGAATTGACATGTTCGGTCTCAGAGTAAGTCCAAACTAATTACAAAATATATTATAATTACAGCATACATTATAGAACAGCATGTATTATACTTCGAAGAAGATGAGAAATATGAATCCACAGGCAAAATTTCAAAGATGTCTTGAAAGCAAATAAATATATTTCAAAAGAGACTGATAAATCAGCATCAAACTGGAACTGTCGGACGATACTTTTTGGTGGATTTATCGAGACTGGAATCAGAGCACTTATGAACTTGTTCATGGTGCAGCTATGATAACATATGTCATAACTGATAATTCAACTACATTAACGAGGTATGTAGCGACTGTCATCAAACTGAAACTACGAAATTTGTATTTTCTGTAAATCAAAATAAAAACGATGTTCGTATTTTCAGTCATCAAACTGAGATTACGTTATTCCAGGAATAAAGTTTGACTGCCATTTAACTTAAAACTGTTTTTCGAGAATTGTGGTTACGAAGAGGTATGTAGTATTAATTAAAATAATACTAAGTTATTCCAGGTGTCTAGCGAGTACCATCAAACTAAAACAAAGCTATTCGAGGTATTTAGCGAATACCATCAAATTAAAACTAAATTTCGCGAGGTGTGTTGTTTGTTTGTTTGTTTTGCGTTCGCTCCATTGTAACCATCACGGATATCCGTGCGATTTCCGCCGGGAGCGTGATTACGTTGTGCCACCGTTATGCGCCTTGTAGGCCTAGCACATCCGATTTCGGCATGCCTTGACAATTCGGGTGGGCTACCCTTAACCTGTGACAGCCTCTATATCTGTCTCCAGGCACGCGTAGTGGCGACTTTTCGCCCAGACGATTTTTGCTCTCGTCTGACTCGCACGAGGTGCTCCACTGTCTATGAACTTGCCTCGTGTAATTGGACGTGCTGTGCCTGTGCCTATTGGGTACTGAACCGTTTCTCATCCGTGAGCCTGGTTCCTTAAGGGGAAGAACTCAACAGAGGAGTTGGGCCCTGGCTCTTTCGCCCTCTTAGCCGAGGTGTCATTCACCGACATGCGAGGTGTGTTGACGAGTAGAATTAAGGAAGTAGTGAACATATTCGTATATAAGAGTAAAATATTGTGATCTATATAACAAAGAAGATGACATATTAATTATCACCACATAATCCATTTTTTAAGCTGTTAGCACAAACTGACATTTTTCAACTGTGTTTGTGTTCTACAAATTGTTGATCAAATAGTTATACGCGTGCTTCTGAAAAAACTAGCTCTAATCGAAACCACATACTTCTATTGAAAGGCCCCGTACACGATGTATACTGGATGTTGTCATGTGACGTTTTCTTTCCAGAACGTAGTCTCCCTTATGAATCTCCTGAAATTTCCACGGTCTCTAACAAGCTATCCCGCTTCCTATCGACATGTTCATGTATTTATAACATATCGCAAGGAACTATTTATCACTCGCAAATTCCTCGCGAACAATTCAACAAATCTATAAGGAAATTCTTGGTACAATACTCGTGTAGTTTTCCGTTGCTTTTAGGAGGAACATCCTATTATATAAGATCATTTAAGAACGCATACAGTCTTTTCATTAACTTGAACTAATTAACTTGTTTACGATTGTCCAACATATCACCAAGTTAGAGTTCTTTTTTTGTGCTCTAGTGTATGTATTTCCAATGGTTAGTACTGAACAACGCAATATATATTAATACATTCTTCCCCAAGTGTAATATTTGAGTACGGCAACCCAGAGTGTATACCCCCAATGACAGTTCCGTATTCATGGACCGGGAATTATATTTCACAATACCTTATATGGTCTACCTCCCGAGTGGGATACACGGTAACGTTCTGCAACGACACATCTAGGTAAGTAGGTATGAGTCGAACATGAAATATAATCCGGGGTAGTTGCATAACTTTCTTCTACGGAATATCTCAAACGTGAATTAGTACCGGAGAGTGAATAATTTGTGCCAATGAGTATTACTAGTTGTGTTATCTTGTAAAATAGTGAGGTCTGGCAAGCCGGAATAATAGAACCGTATGTCGGCTGCTTAGTCAACATCTAGACATAATGTCTGAGAACCGAATGAACAAGTAAAGTATAGTAACAATATTATCACAAAACTGCCTTCAGGTCACATTAAACTATATTTAAGAACGACAGACTACACGAAGCTAGCTAAGCAGACGACGCGAGTCAACAAGTCGGCCGATATAGGACGGGCCTGACAATGGGCAGTGTTCATCTCCACAAGTGGAGAAAGACTCATGCGATCAGGTATTGGCATAGCAGATACAATGCATTGTTCGTCTTGGCTATTTAACGAACTCATGGAGTAGTAAAGTATAGAGTCGTGTCTGTCACCTCTGACGGAAAACGATACATGTCAGTAGCTTGAACTATAACCACTGATGCATCTGTGATTATACATGTTCGCAGTGCTTGGGCTTTCACAGCTCAGTGCGCAGGTAAACCATCAGTGATGAGAGTTGGGTTTTTGCTGTTATAACAAGTAGCATGACCATGGCGATTATGGCGGTGACCAGGGCATTTGTGTGAGTAGGCACACAGAAGGTAACGCAGATTTGCATCTTGAGTGACTCTATGAGTATCATTAGGAAGGTACACGTGGATTTCGATCGTGAACAGTGGATTGAGGCCTTGAGAAAAACTAGCTTCTATCTATTCGCTAAACCCTTTGTTGCTTTTCAGCGTCAGGGGTAGAAGAGTTTTCTGGAGTGGTCTCCAGTATACTCTTAATTTTACTACGAGCCATTGTGTTCTGGCTGACGGTTTCTTAATCCTGTCAAAGTGTTTTATCAGGAAATTCACAGGTTACACCACGATCTATAACTAACCCATACAGAAAGAAACCGCACATTCCATGCGAATAGTCCTGAAACACCGAACTGAACTTCCATTTGTGGTTACAGAAATAACACAGCTGTACTTCGCACCATTTTACCGGAAGGCTAGATTGAAACATTTATATTCGTGCTGGACATGTGGGTGTTGGAGGCAATGAAAATGCAGATCAACATGCGACATTCGGGATTGTGGCACAGGACGATGGGGCAATGGATTGAGCTGAAGGTTTGAATTCCTTAAAATATATAGCACGCGATAATGAGACTAGTGTGGATGATGATTCCTTTTCAATGAACATGATTACAGATCCGGGTTTGAAATGCAGTAAAGATGTCTTGAAAGATGCCTTTAATTGTGAATATTTGAGTGCAAACATAAACAGTTCGAGCAGCAGAAATAAAGACTAGCAATAGAAACCTGAAAATTAGCGCACATGAAATATTTTTTACAAGACATCATCTGTAAAGCTACATTACAATTAACGTCTGCGAAACATGGACAAGTAATGTATTAGTGACCTAGGTAATTGCTACCTTCGATACAAGATGCTACAGAAGAAATGTGAGAATACAATATACACCGAATATACTCTCTCTCTCTCTCTCTCTCTCTCTATATATATATATATATATATATATATATATATATATATATATATATAGAGAGAGAGAGAGAGAGAGAGAGAGGGAGAGAGAGAGAGAGATAACGTCATGGAAAAATAACAATGTATGTAATAAATTAATATGCTTGCTGGTAACAGGGGTAAGGGTCGCCAAGCCGGCGATAGATAGCAGATATATCGGATTGTTAAATACACCATTAACTGCCGCACATCAACTCGCCCAGATCCGTAGTTCAGACAACGATTAAGAAAACGTATGGGAATAATATATCGCCTGAATGAATTGAAACACACCAATAGATAGCTCATAATTGACATATTACAACAAAACAATTTTAAACATGAACACAAGAGAATGCATTTGTCATCGGTGATACATCACACTGAAACATTTAATATTGACAACAATTTGTAGCTTAATCACTATGGACGTAAGAAAATTTAGCTATAGTTTTTTTTTTTAGCTGCATGTCCAGTGGGAGTTTTAACCTGACACCTTTTCCCTCTGAGATGCAATCTGCACCACCTAGCTACAGGGCCAAACACATCATTGATAAAATAGCTTTCATACACTTTCATTGACATACGACGTTAACTTCTTTATCGTTGACGCAAGAAAATAAATTGTTTATCTTTTACAAGCAGCAATGAATCATTTATTATTGAACACGGACTGTGAATCTTCATAAATAACGCAACAAGAGAATAAGCACATTTATTGCAACACATAAACACTTAACCGATGACATAACAAAGTAAGCACTTCATAATATAAATATCAAGAAAAAACACTTTAAAAATAATACAACAACAAAATACATTTTTATCATTGACACCACAAAATAAAACATGTAATACTGTACATAAGACAAACGAAAGGGAAAACGCTTCTGTTCCTCTCTATTCATTAACATCAAAACGTTTTGAATTATACCAGTGCCAATATCGACTTGTGCAGTTTACCAGTTAAAATATGAATTTTAAGTAAATTATGCCTTCTCAGCACAGGATCAAATGCCAATATCGTCTACATTATTCTTGGAAATTGGCAATACATGTTGGCTTAAGTCCAGTGTATTTATTACCACTTCCGGAGTTTATTCAGATGCGATATATCAGTATTGTTGTAACAATTGGTTTGTATTGTGTGGATATATGTCCGTATTGTGTAACAATATGTTTGTATTGTGTGGACATATTTCCGTATTGTGTAATAATAGGTTTGTATTGTATAGATATATATCCGTATTATGTAACAATAGATTTGTATTGTTTGAATATATGTCCGTATTGTGTAGCAATAAGTGTGTATTATGTGAATATCTGCCCCTATTTTGTAACAATATGATTGTATTGTGTGGATATATTTTCATGTCATGTAACAAAAAGTTTGTATTGTGTGGATATATATAAAACAGGCAGGGGGGAGGTGTGGGGTGGAAAATTTACTAACAAAAGCTAATCTCCGACTGTTAGTGCATTTTTTAATAATATAAGAGATCACTTTGGGAAACGGGGTGACGTATATTTCAAACATAAAAGGTAAATAGATGAATATATATATATATATATCCATACACTTATATTCATGAATGAAGATATATAACAAAAGGAAAAATATGAAAATAATATATAAAATATAATATAATATATAATATAATATTATAATATATGAAAAAATGAACATATATATATATATATTGCGAGAGACTGGCGTTAAGTTTAGAACGGTTCGTAAAGAGAAATATAATAAATATACAAATATGCTGATAAATCAATACTGAAACTGTGAGTCGATGCAATTTGATGAATTTATTGAGACGGGGATCGAAGCACCTATGGACGTGTCCGGTCTGAGCTGATGATAACCTGCAGTCATAACTCACGTAAGGTGAACAAATACAGCATAGGTATATATTTACGACGGTGAAATAGATCCATGCTTGAACACGCTGACACATGTCTCAGTGCCTGAAAGCAACTAAAATATATTGTAGATTTTAACGTGACGTTATAATTTACTTTTTGTCTTATCATTATATAACATGAAACGTAGTATTTTTAACACGTCCAATCATAGAATTGTCCCACTTGCTGTATCTAAGCAGCTACACTTGGATAATCTTACGTTCTTCATAGTTTAATTTAGTTTGGAGACTCAAATTATACAGATATTGAATAATAAGTTATGTGCCCAAGTCCGCTCACAATGCACATACCAATAGATGGTCCGATCAACGTTTCACAGTTTCAAGTTATGTGCCCAAGTCCGCTCACAATGCACATACCAATAGATGTTTCGATCAACCTTTCACAGTTCCAAGATATGCACCCACGTCCGCTGACAATGCACATGCCAATAGATGTTCCGATCAACGTCTCACAGTTCCAGTCTCATGCTGATTTATCTTTGCATTCGTCTATCTATATTTTTTTAGCTTGACCGACCGTTCCAATCTTTACATCAGTTTCCAGCAATCGTGAGAGCGACCATGATTCATACTTTAGAAAATCGAGTTGTAGGAGTTCTCTCGGCTCATCGATTACTTCAATAATCAATTGATGCACCTTTTAAATTGTCAATCTGCTTACCAGTGTATCAGTTCACTCATTCCTCAACGCCCGAATGTCCGGTTCATGAGTATACATTAATCTTTATGGCCAGAGATTGTCTCAAGAACACACAAAATTGACGGGGACGGACAACTTCATCTGTAAGGTGCTTGTTCTTTGATGATGATGATGATGTATCTCCTTTGCAAGCAAAGATAATCATGGCATGAAACAATTAACCAATAAAGATGTGGTGAACAAGTAGAAAAAACAAAACATTTGTGACTGTTTAATTTGGTTTGCGGGTTCGTAAATGTCTGATGAGTCCGATTCGTGCCATGAAAGTTCTAATGCAGGAATGCAGAGGGTTCCATGTATGATATTTTTTCGGATTTGTTCTTCCGCTTCCGTCTCTTGTAAATTTCCCGCAGTGTTCTCCTCTTTTTAAAATTTAGAAATGCAACCAGTGAACTGAGTGTGCCAAGCTGATCGATCAAGGGCTGTAGTTTATCAGGAACTAGGAACGATGATGCAGTACCTGAGAGAGTTCTTTATGTGAGTGATCCTTGAAGCGCTTTTTCTGCCCTTCGCTTGAACGTTTACCATCGCACAGCTCCCCATAGAATACTATTTTAGAATGTGCTTGTCTGGCATACGGACGATGTTGCGAGTCCAGCGAATCTCGGACCTAGACAATAGGGTATGCTGTCACTTTATTCCAATTTCCATCGCGTTCATTGAATTACTATGTATGCATGCATGATATAAGTCGTGGGATATCTATCAACCACGACAATATGTCTTAAAACAAGCAATACGCACACTGTATTTGTGAGTCTGAAGCTCAGCATGCTCTCATTGCTAAAGTAATAAGTATAGCGTATAAGAATTACGTGTCGTTATCCAATGTCAAGAATGAATTTCCGATGTACTAACTGATAGTATCCGTATAAATGTTGACAAACTTGAAGACGTTACCACCTTCAAATATCTCGGGTTCCAAAAATGTGATAATGGCAACTCAGGATATGAGATTAAGCTAATACTCGAGACGTCGATGGCTGCCATTGTTAGGTTGCGACACAAGACTCATAAAATCAAATAACTTACAACCTTAGTGACAAACTTTGAGAAAGATAGATATTGCCCAATCAAGAAATCATAAAAAGTATTCCATAATTGACATTAATAGTACAATATAATAATAAAAAAACCGGACATGTATTAGAGTTATGGATAAGCAAAGTAGGAGCCATCAATCATAACAGGGCCCTCAACTCGCAGTCTCAAGCCATGCGGACAGATGTAGAAAAACCATGAACCGATCACTCCTGGGTGTTATCAAGAAAAGATTGCCTTTCTCACTTCTTATCACACTCAGTAATGATTGCCTTTCTCACTTCTTATCACACTCAGCAAAGATTGCCTTTCTCATTTCTTATCACACTCATTTCGGTGCCCTGAATGACAATTATTGAAAGTAATTAGGGTATCGTCATATGTACAAACCTTCAATTCTTAACTGTTTCATTATTGTCAATAGCAAATCATTGGGTTACTAATGTTAGTGAACGTAGAATACGCTGTATTAAGTGGTATACTTTTTTCCATCATACTATTTCTTCAGCCATGAAGAGAGAGAGAGAGAGAGAGAGCCATTGGGAGAAATTGAGAGAGAATGACTAAGAGATAAAGAAAGACAAAGAAATTTGACAACCGAGAGAGAAGGCTTTAGAGAAAGACCCAGACATTGACATAAAGACAGACATAGAGAGAATGCAATACACAGAAAGAAAGGGAGAAAGATTTAAAGATAGAATGAGATACATGTAGAGAGAAGAATAGAAAGAAAGAACGATAGAGCAAAATATAGAGAGACATAGAAAGACAGACAGAAAATATAGCGAAATATAGAGAGAACGATAGGGAGAAATATAGAGAGAAAGAAGGACAGGTAGATCAAAAATATTATTCTTTAAACATATATAGGATTAACATCATTATACTCAAGTTTTAGCATATGTCTTCTTCTTCTTCTTCTTCTAACTATATGTACTATATGTGAACCGTTGATAGCCAACAGCAAGCGCGATGTACAAGAAAAAAGCTCGGTTTTTCGTTTCTCTGAAATAATACAACAGTTAAGCCCCGTGCCGAAATGAGCTATAGAAGACCTGTTGCCTAAAATAAGTTGGACCTCATTCGTTACGTGTTGTGATTATTGTTCGGCTTTCAGTTAGTTACTATTGATATGCTCGGAATAACATTTCCAAAAAATAGCCACGTATGAAACCAGTAGCCAACTGAAAGCCAAACAATCATCAAGCCACGTGACCAATGGGGTGCAACTTAACATAACGAACATGTCATCTACAACCACAGGTAGCCTCGGTTAAGCCTACGTCAGAACTGTTCTGTATAACACTGTCTTCAAGAGATGTTAATTGTTTTATGAACCTGGAACACGACAAACTGACACTGAGTGTAAGTAACACAGTTTTCAACAGCAATTAAACAATTGCCCCTTTGCTGTAAATCTTGTTTTATGGCTGTGTGTTAAGATAACATTCAATAGTTCAGTCACACAATGAATGTCGAGGACGTGATCATTATGTAGGAAGGTCATGATTGTCTGACGAATATTTTCTATCGTACACAAGCAGTAATGGTTGGTAACTGGTTTCCCAATCAGTCTAATAGCGGTTTGGGCGATATTTCACGTATTCCGTTTCTTTCGGTGTATACCGACTTAACACGTCGAATGGAAAGAAACGCTGAGATATGAGCACTCGTCATATCACACGGTTTTCCCATAAGTGATCAGTTGAATTCTAAGGTGAACTCTAAAATAAACTTAACATGTACTCTATGTTGAACTCTAAGGCAGAGACACTACATTGTAATATTAATTAGACTACCTAGACTGAGATCACGTCAAATGTGGACTACGGTTGACTCGAAGATGGGTTTTTACTATACGGAAGTTTCACACTAGGTTGTACTTTAAGATTGACTTAGATGCACTATAAGTGAAACTCTGTTGTAATCACGGGTAGATTAAAATTCACTCTAAGCTAAACTCTAAGTTATAATCAAGGGTAGACAAAGATGCACTTTGTTAAATTGTATACTTATATATAAGAAAACTCTAAACTCTACGGTCTAATATATTATTAACTTCAAGTCGAACTCTAAGCTAACATCTAAAGTGTACTATATTATTTACTAAGATGCGCTCTAAGTTGTACTGTAACATAGAGTATAAGATGGACTCTAAATTGAATTTATTGGTGAACTATATGATTGACTCTATGGTCGACTACGTTTGGTCTAACGTTAATTATAAGTTGAACTTTATAGTGACGTCGACTGTGGACTCTAGATTTGGCTCTGAAGTTGTCTTTGAGGTGAATTTTAAAGGTGAACTGTTCGGTGAAATATGTGTTTCTTTAACTTTAAGTTGCAATCTAAGAAGACTTTAAGGTAAAATAATTTGTAATCTAAGGTGACTAATTTGGATTCTAGCGCATGCGGTTGCATCTGTGTGTTTCACCAATGACCCACTAGACACATCACCCATGAAACAGAAAACTTTAGTAGATGGCATGCCGCTATATTGAGAGCATCTTATGTAAGCTTTATAAGCATATCATCATGTAGATATTGGACTAAGCCGAAAGCTGAAGTCTCTAGAGTATGAAAGAAAGCACAGAAAAAAACCGTCCCACTGCGGTTTTACTTTAAGGTAAACAGTAAGCTGTACTCTAAGCTAAACTCCAAGTTGCATGCTAAGGTAAACCCTAAGCTGCAATATTAGCTAAACTCTAAGTTGTACGCTAAGTTGAACTCAAAACTAAACTCTAAGTTGTATGTTAAGGTAAACTCTAAGCTGTACGCTAAGTTGAACTCTAAGCTAAACTCTAAGTTGTATGCTAAGTTAAACTGCAAGTTGTACTCTAAACTAAACTCTAAGCTAAATTCTAAGTTGTATGCTAAGTTAAACGCTAATCTAAACTCTAAGTTGTATGCTAAGTTAAACTCTAAGCTAAACGCTAAGTTGTATACTAAGAGGACTTTAAAGTGAAGTCATAGTTGGACGCTTAAGATGTGTTTGTCAAATATGAATATAACACACCTTGTGTATTTTTGGTTCCAATTAAAGACAGTAACACTAGTAGTCTAGCATGTTTAGTGTGATATATATTAGAAATGTACACTCTAGTACAGTGTTTTTTTAACTATGCCCCACCTAAGTCTTTCTAAAATTATGATAAACTTATAACAAATATGCGTATTTTATTTATATACAAATTTTTCTCAAACTGGTTCATTTTCAAATTGATCCCCCCCCCCGACGCGCCTGAACAATCAAATTGCCCCCGTGTGACGCTCTTTAATTGGAACCAAAAATACACAAAGTGTGTTACATTCATATTTGACAAACACATCTTAAGCGTCCAACTATGACTTCACTTTAAAGTCATCCTAGTATACAACTTAGCGTTTAGCTTAGAGTTTAACTTAGCATACAACTTAGAATTTAGCTTAGAGTTTAGTTTAGAGTACAACTTAGAGTTTAGCTCAGAGTTAAACTTAGCGTACAACTTAGAGTTTACCTTAACATACAACTTAGAGTTTAGCTTAGAGTTCAACTTAGCGTACAACTTAGAGTTTAGCTAAGATTACAGCTTAGGGTTTACCTTAGCATGCAACTTGCAGTTATCTTAGAGTACAGCTTACTGTTTACCTTAAAGTAAAACCGCAGTGGGACGGTTTTTTTTTAGCTTTCTTTCATACTCTAGAGACTTCAGCTTTCGGCTTAGTCCAATGTCTACATGATGATATGCTATAAAGCTTACATAAGATACTCTCAATATAGCGGCATGCCATCTACTAAAGTTTTCTGTTTCATGGGTGATGTGTCTAGTGGGTCATTGGTGAAACACACAGATGCAACCGCATGCGCTAGAATACAAATTAGTCACCTTAGATTACAAATTAGTTTACCTTAAAGTCTTCTTAGATTGGAACTTAATAAAATTTAAAAAACACATATTTCACCGTGTAGTTCCAACGCGTGCGCTCCACGTGTTGAAACACTACTCCAGTAGATTTCGTTGTTATGCTAAAATGAGCCTATATTTTGTATTGCATAATTCTTCAACACATCATCAGCATGTCAAGCATGTGTTTACATTTTAAGCTTATCCAGATTGCGTATTAGACGTGGTGGATTTTATTAAACATGTTTTTGTCAGACATTCTGAAAGCTTGAGAGTTATTATCAGACAGTTATTAGGACTATAACTTTCGTTATTGCATGTTTTCCTATGAAGGAGTCCCGGGGGGGGGGGGGAGGGTTCTATGTGCTGTGGAAATAAAAGTCGCTTTGCCATAGCAGACCCGCGAAATGTACAGGAAGAATTTTGATTGTACCTCCGAGAGGAAAAATGCTGTCACAACCGTGGTTTGAACCCGGTACCTCAATGGTTTAGGAACGTGGCCTAACCATGCGTTCCACTATGACTATATAACTACAAAATCAAAAATACAATGCAGAAATGTTACTTTTATTATACTGCAGTTATGCTAGAACAGTGGCTGCATTAATTAGTTAGGAATTGCCTGCAGATGTTTCATATCAATCACACACAGCCAATGTCAGAAAAACGGTTCTGTTAAATTTGAGAACATCCAAAGGGTACACTGTGGAATTGTCTAAATACGCTGTATTCTTTACTTGCTAATGACTACTAATGACCCCCCCCCCATGAGTGCAAGTATTTCTTTCTTAGTCTTATTTATATCTAGGATTTCTGT